>KN362155.1:1946-14620 GCA_000785685.1 Uromyces viciae-fabae
ATACAGAACATTTACATATGTCTTGTTACATTGCACAAAAACTTACATAACCAAATGTTACATACGGTAAAAATAACTACAAATGGAAGCCCCTGTATGTTACATAAATCCAGTGGCTTGACCAAAAATGAGTCAAGAAGGAAAGCACACAGAGCAAAAAGCCCCAATACTGCTATAGCACGAGTTTGTGGAGTATCTGTATCATTCAAAATGAATCCAGAGCACCCCAAATAATTATCACAACATGTTCACACGGTGAACTAATCATGATTACAGTCACAAGGTCCAATACGTGACCAAACACCTTGTTCAAATGAAAATGGCTGTATTGCACTAATAGCAATACAGGTCACCTTCTAACATTTATATAGACCCCCCAGTACTGAATAAAAAATACAGGAACAAGGCAAAAAGCGCTCAAAACGTGATAAACCCAATTCCTGCCAACTTGTGGTTATCCTGTACGCCCTAGGGATTTGAAATGTTATATAAGGAGGCCTCTCATCCCTCCTACCAATCCCCATTGTCAGCTTTATCCAGCTATACATAGTTACTATATACTACAGTCACTTTTTAGCACCAAAGACACCAGATCCACTCTCACCTGCGCTCTAGGATCCCCTTCAGAACTCCAACAGCGCCCCCCCATCTCACACAGCGCCAATATCCTCTTCAGAACTCTTCTGCGCCGTACCCCCACCCCTCCAGCTTGAATACGCCGTACCCCCCCCCCTCCAGGTAAGTCTCTGGGCCAATAGGTTTGACCCAGAAACCCTCATTCTTCACACCACTTCGTGGTAACTCTGGGTTTAACCACCCCTGATAATTCATCAGGCCCCAGATCCAAGTTGGATCTCAACTTAAAAAGGTTAAACTACCCCAGGAATTTGTTCCTGGCCCCTAAATTAAACAGAGGGTTAAACAACCCCAGCATAGCTGGCCCCTCTGTTAATTTTATATTAAATCAAACACCAAACCAACGGTGTTTGATTTTATATAAAATTAAGCTAAAGGGTATTCAGTCCCTGGCATTACAGAGCCTGACATTTTGAGTTGCACCCATATCACCAACAAGGGGAAGGAGTCTTGCTTGTACGTTTTGTCCATTGGGGTGAGTGTGTGTAGCAACAAAAAAAGTTTGGGATAATTTTATGAGTTCTTCAATCAAGGGGTCGATTAGATGAGTGATGGTTTTCATTCTTGGTGCTTTTGGTTCTGGTGTGATCCCAGCAAGAAATGTGTATCTGACCTCATTACAGATTGTAGGTGGCAGATTCATACATGACATAATGATAATGCCTACCAAGACTTGTTTTCCGGCTAATTTGTTTCCCTGAGGATTGAACCAATCCACGGACAGAAATAAAACCAACTTGAGATCATTTTTGGGAGCTTCATCGTCCCATTGTAAACTCTTCCACGCATTGCTTTTCTGGATATCAATTATTCCATCGGCTGTGTTAAAACTTCGGACGCTACAACTCCAATTTTCAATTTTGTCTTCAATCCTAGGTAGCTTCAAAAACCGCGAAAGCCAGTCTGAAAATTTTTGGATGTTGAAAATACAGGCTGGAGTTCCAATGACTGAGCCGATTTGATTTGGTCTTACAGGGTTACACAAGGTGATAAATTTTCCAAGGTGAGAGCCACCAACAAACCTCATTGTATCAACAAAAAGAGGAGTGTTGCAAGGCTTGGACCTGGGTGTTTCACAATAAATACAATTGGATGTAATTGTTGCGTTGGGTTATAGTCGGAAGCAGACCGGACAGCAAGGAATCTTCAAAGTCAATATACCGAGTGTTTTGACTCTGGTGCGGATGTCTTTCGGGATCAATGTATCAAAATTTGGGGTCATTGAAGTCATTGTGGTTTGTGAAATGAGTCGGAGGAGAATTCTGCGGGCAGTATGGCATTTTTTGGAGATTACACTTCCATCAAGGTGCAACCAAGAAATGAAAAAATTGGCCATTTCTATAAATAATCAAAAACAGAAATTTATGAGTAAGTGTCACCTGCCGTACGTAATTTAAATAGAAAGGGAGATTCTTACTCTTTAGTTTAGTTTCAGGTTGAGATTCTTGACTGTTGGAGGATTCTTTGGACTTGTTTCAGGATTATCCGTCCAGGTCCATTGAGTTTATTGGCGGTGACACCATGGCAGGAGGTGGGTAACACAGGATATTGGCAGATTAATTTTTTTTTTAAACTCCGATCTTGATGTTCGTGTTTCTGTTTGTTGCACAAAGATACATGAAGTCCGGAATTTCGCTGCCCGTGAGAATTTATGCAAATTTTTTTAATGCAAACGGAGCACCAACATATTACCATTTTGTTTGATGGGTGGTTGAATGAAGTTGTTTCCAAGATGGGCTGGATAATTGGGAGGGTTGTAGGTGTGAGATTAAAGAGGAAGAAACCCAGATGTATTCCATATATCTAGCACACAGGTGATTGTAGATGTACCTTTCCTCGTCTGTGTGAACATGACAGTGCTGTGACATATGTGTAACAGCATATGTCCCAACACTCCCCCCTTCACACAGACTCTTGCGTACATCTATGACTATTTGCAACCACATGATATAACTGAAAGAAAAAAGAAAAAGTAACAGAGATTATATAGAGAGATAAGAAGATGAGAAGATAACAATGAGAATTATATGAAAGTAAAATATTAGGTAGAAATAGTCAGAGCTACTAAATGTTACCTAGAAGTTTTGCCCTGAGTGACAAAAACGCTTCCAGAGGTAAAGACTTAGTGAGCACATCAGCTAGCTGTTCTTTGGTCTGAATCCAAGTGATGTTAGTAAAGCCTTTATAGAGAGACTCATTAGTAATGTAAAAATCAAGATCGGAATGACGGGTGTGCTTGTTTGACGCATCATCAGTGCCAACACGGACAGCTGATTGATTATCGCAGAACAAGTACCCTATGAAGTTCTTTTTTAGAATATCTTGGAGAAGATTTCTTACCCATCATGTCTGCCACATCGCAAATCCTAGTGCCATGTATTCGGCATGACAGGTTGATGTCGCTACACTAGCCTGACAATGTGACACCCATAGGACCGGGAAAGAGAGAAAAGTAAGCAAAATTCCGTAGGTTGAACGTGATGCATCTCCCCCCCACGATGCATCACAAAATGTTTTTAGATTCTTGTCATCACTTCTCGGATAGAGCACTAGTTTTTCTGTCCTAGACCCACCCAATTAGTTAATGAAATGGAAAACTCCTTTCCAATGAATCTGAGAGGGTTTTGCTGAGAAACGTGCCAGATAATTCACTGCATATGCGATATCTGGTTGAGTGGCAATAGCTAGATATCCAAGCGAGCCAATTATAGATAAAAAATCTTTTGATTTAGATGGGTCTCCTTCTTCATCAGAGACCCCATTGAAATTAGGTGTTAATGGAGTCTTCGGTTCATCGACTCCATTCCAGTAGTTTTTAGAATTGCTTCAATCTGCTTAGTTTGGTGCAAAACAAAGCCGTGGTTGTTTCGTTCAATTTCAACTCCTACAATTGAGTTGAGTGAGTGACTCCACTTGATTTTTAAACTAGTGGATAGACCTCTTTCAAGTTGCCTAAGCGGGTGTATACTAGATCCTGTGACGATACCATCATCAACATGTATCCAGACAACACCATTGGAACCACTATGCGTCAAGACATACAAACTGTTATCATATTGAGACGGTTGATAACCAAGTTTAGAGAGACTATTTTTTAGGTGTAACCACCAGCACCTGGCTGCTTGTTTGGTCCCATAGAGTTCCTTTTTTAGTTTAAGAACACAACCATCAGGCACTGTCATACCGTCTGGTGGAATAACCCAGACATCTTCATTGATGGGTGAGTTAAGATAGGCCGCCACAAAGTCAAAACTGGGGACTGGCCAGTTGAAATGCACCGCAACAGAAAGTAGCAACCTCATGGAGACAAAAGTTGCAGTGGGTGCAAAGGTTTCAGCGAAAATGAGGCCCTCAATTTGAGTGAACCCTTTAGCTACAAAACGAGCTTTATAACAAACAATTTTTCCGGATGAATCAGTCTTGGTAGCAAATACCCACCGACCACAAAGAGGTTTACGGCCCTGTGGTATTCGAGTAGGTTCCCAAAATCCCATGGAGTTTAAGTTATTGAGTTCCTCTTGGATGGCATTTTGCCATGCTGATTTATCAGTTGACGTCATAGCTTGAGTATATGTTTGGGGTATATCAACTTTGAAGAATTCACAAGTCGCCAGTACCTGATCGACGATTAAGTCTTGATTATCAATTTTTTGTTCTTGGTCAAATTTTCCGAGCGTAAGTTGATTAGCGACTAACAGTGGGTCCAGATGAGGATTCAACTTCTCATCCAATACCGGTTTATTGGTAGATGGTATAGTGTGATTATCAGGATCAATAACAAAAAGAGCCATCACAGAAGACATGAAAGTATTGCTATCTGGTAACCAGAAAAGCCAACCTTTGGACTGTTCCAGATGCGCAATTACCAGCACTTTAACTGCTCTTTCTTCAAGCTTCTTTCTTTTTTCTTGTGGAACGTGGACATAGGCGGTACTGCCAAACACTTTGAAGTAATTGGTTTGTGTTTTTTTGTGAAATAAAGCCTCATACGGCGTAATTTTTCCTGATTTTTTATTCGGCATTCTATTTAAGATATGTCCTGCCCATATGAAAGCGTAGGACCAAAAGCTTTTTGGCAATGGACTGTCGTTCAGAACAGTCCTTCCCATGTCGGAGATGGTACAATTGAAAGGTTCAATCATACCGTTCTGGTAGTGGTGGTAGGAAAGAGACCTTTCTGCCACCACACCCTTGTTGGTCAGATACTCCGAAAGTTTGCGATTAGCAAACTCACCACCGTTATCACTATGTAACCGCTTGAGTTTGCAAACCTTCTGAGTTTCAAGTTGATTGATGAGGGTTATGATTGCCTCATTGGCATCTGATTTTTGTTTGAGTGGCCTGACAAAAGAGTACCCTGTTGCGGCATCACGGATTGTAAGAACAAAACGTGATCCATCCACAGAAGGAATTTTGAAAGGGCCCATGAGATCCATGGCCATAATTTCCATCCGTTCAATTTGTCAATTGGAAGAATCAAGAGGATTGAAATGCGTACTTTTAGTGACTGCACATATAGGACAGTGAATCCTTCCAGAGGGTAGTGATTTAGGCAATCCTAAGTTACTATTATGTTTGATCATTTGACGGATCACCTGGATACTGGTGTGACCGTAGATCCAATGCCACATAAGTAGGCACTTTTTGTGAGCTGTTAAAGCTTCAGGTCACAATTCATACTGGTCAACTTTCTTGATGGGTTCAACAAATGGGTCAAAAGCATTTGTTTCATAGCAATGAGGAGAAGAGAAAACACAATGCATAGATAGAGGAGAAGAGGAAATAGAAGAAGAAAGATAATCCAATGCATAAGAAGGAGAACATAGAGTAGAAGAATTTTTTTGGATTTTATTATTTTTTTGATGATTGAGAGAAGCGGAAAATACAGAAGAAGTGGAAATATCATAAGGAAAATTAAAATTTGGTGTAGTAGCTAGCATTTGTCCGGTAACAACCCAACGGTTATGTTTGGCCTCAAACGGGCAATGAAGACAGTGGATGCCTTGAGAATTGAATATCTTGAAAGAGTCACTATTTACGTCATAGGTGACCTTTGTGTCAGCTTTTCTGATCGCAGCAAGAGAAATAAGGGTTGAGCGGGCTTGCTCACAATAAAGTACCCCTTTTAGATTAACTGTTCTGCCTCCATGTAATTCAAATTGGAGTTCTCCAACTCCTGAAATTGAGGCGTTGCTCCGGCGAGTAGCTACATTGAGTGGAATAGGAGGAGAAAAGTATTTAAATTTGTGTAAAAGGTGAAAGGCACCGGTAAGCCCATGAGAGGCACCGGAATCAACAATAGGAATATGGCTTATGTCGTCATCAAGGATATTTAAATTCTGAAAATTCAAATAAGAGAAATCTTGACTGACTTCTCCTAAATTGAGCTGGTTGGCACGACCCTTGATTGGGAGGAAGAAGATGAAGACGACAGTGGATTATTTTTCTGATCAGAAAGTCAAGGATGAGGAACATAGGAGTCACTGGGGCAAAGAGTTTGTGGTGGTGGGTGTTGGTATTGTGGTATGTAACCGATTGGTTTTCGTCGCAGGCCAGTGCCACCAGCAGGTCGATAAGATGGTTGAACTGAGGTTGGTCGATTGTAGACAGAGTTGGATGTAGGTTGTAGATTGATTGGAGGATAGACTGCACCCATAATCAGATAGATTTGATTGTTGGATTGTTTAAAAGGCGAGGAACCAGGACTGCAAATTTTACGGTTGAAATGTGTGGCTCTTGCACGGAAGGGAAAGTTTCTAAAAAATTATTGGGTGATTTGCGCTGCCAGCACCGATTGACGGTTGCTGCGTAGATGTCAAGAGTGTCGGGGGTGTTGGTGTCAAGGATGGTACAACTGCTTCATTCACACGTGGTGGAACTGTCGAAGTAAAAGATTGATCACTGGAAGTGATGCCTTGGCTATGGATAAGTTGTTGTCGAAAGATGTTGACGAAATAGATCATTTTGTCAAACAAAGGAGGAAGTGAGTGTTGTTGAACATGGTCTTCAACTTGGTGTTTGAATTCTTCGCGAATGCTTGTATCTTGACATACAGCCCATTGAAGAATGAACGAGAGAAAAGTATCAGAGTTCATTTTGACGTTGAGGCTACGCCAGTCGGTTTGAAGGTTTCAAAGGTGAGAGGCCATGCCAGCTGAGGATGGGAATTGTGCAAGTTGGAAATTGATGAACTGCCTCCATATATTCATATGGCTAGCGTGACTAATAGATTTAAATTTTTTCTTTAATGATAAGTACATCTCATGCAATTTTTTCAGGTCTTGTAGATCAGGAACAAGTGAGGAGTGAACACTTGCAAGGATGATGGAACGTCCTACTCTTTCGGAAGAAGGGGTTTTCGATTGGGACTAAAAAAGAACTCTCTCAGTCCAAGATGATCTTCAGTGATTGACCGCAACGTTTTGGTCTAAGCTGAAAAATTCTTGCCGTCTGCGTTTAGTTTCTTGTTGGTAGTGATGCTCGAAACAGCTGCTTGGATTGTTTTTCCTACTATTTTATTTTCTTCTACCTGTGCACGGAACTCAGCTAGCTACGTGCAGAGGTGGCGGCGTCAGGGTTTGGAGGGTTTGGCAGATCCATTGGTGCAGTAGGTCCGCAAGATGGGAGGTGAGGAGGTGGTCCACAAAGGGTAACATCAGGATCTCGTGGTCTAGCGCTGGCGTCTTCTCGATCAAGGTATTCTGAGAGAAGTCTTCTTGTCTCTTGGGAGGCTTCGAGTTGTGCAAGTGAATTCCTGATCCCCGCGGATATATCAGGTGTAATATTTTCTGGTGGATTCTTGAGATCAATGACTGAGATTACAGAACTTTGTCAAGATTGAGCAGCCAATGTTGGACAAGAGAGACCAATAGCTCCAGATGGTTCAATTTCAGAAATTTCCAATGAAGTTTGAGCTCTTACAGAATTACGGCCACTTGGGAAGTTATTGGACATAGAAATGGTGTCAATAAGATTGAATGAGAGGGAGATAGTGAAAAAATTGAAGAAAAAGAAAAAACAAGAAGAGGATACCGCCACAATCAGAGAGTGAACTAGAGTCTCTGAGTGGGTAGGTATTAAGTTTCAGGAACAAGTAGTGTGACGATCCTACCTGACTATCAAGTTAGCACGCTATTCCAAGCCACAGACTGGGGAAAAAATGAAAGCCACTCAGAGATACTACACAACAAGCACCAATTCGCAGTTTAACTTTTTTAAAATATATATATAAGATTAAAGTATTGAGGATAGAGATATTCGGGGCGATTACACCCTACTCTGAGTTACCCGATAAGTTGAATTTTCAGAGACAAGCTTTAGAACGTGCGCATAGGCTCATAACCTGTGAGAGTAAAGAGGAAGAAATCCAGATGTATTCCATATATCTAGCACACAGGTGCTTGTAGATGTACCTTTCCTCGTCTGTGTGAACACGACTGTGCTGTGACATATGTGTAACAGCATATTTCCCAACAGTAGGAAGGAGATGGTGAGCGGAACATGGGAAATAATCCTTAGCTGACGGATCCAAATTGAACTGTGCAAGAGCTGTCGTGCAAACTGTTCCGCAGCTGCGCTGCGCGCCCGGGCCAAACGTCAGGGTGAAGTTTGGCGCCCCCCCCCGTCAGCCGTTTGCATGCAGTGTAAAGAAAGCCTTTGTGAACATCTTAGTTCTGACCCAGGTTCAAACCACCATGGAGTCATAGATAAAATAATAATAAATACAGTTTTATATAAATTAATAAATAGACTAAAAATACGTATACTATCTTCAAGAATTTTTCACTCTTGAAGATACTTCCTGAAAATACCACAAGATTTGTGGATTCCCTTTTTCATATTTATTGCACATGATAAAGGGTATTTAATTTACCCTTATCATATTCAATAATTTTCCTTTTTATTGATTGGGATTATTAACCCCAATCAATTATACTCTTGAATTAAAAGAGCGTGAAAAACCAGAGTTTTTCTGTTGGGGGAAAAAAGAGTATAAGTACTCCTTGTTTTCCCTTCAACAAAAATTCAGCAGAATAATAACTTAGAATAAATAATTTAACACAGTACTTTAAATTTTTTTTAGATATTACATAAATATTTAAAGATACAAAGTAAGTTAAATTCATTCTAGAATTATTCCAACCTACAGGGCTCACCCCTCCTTCTAGCTATATTAGAAGCAAAGTGCCCTATAAAATCTTGGTCAGGTTTAATCCACCGACCTCTCCTCTTAAATACAAGAAGGAGCTTCACCTTTTAGGTTTGAAGACACTCTTTTTAGAGTATCCAGTACTACAAAAACACTGGTAGTACTGTAAAATTTTTGTGTACTGTTTTTCACGGCCATTTGGCAATAGAGACACTCAGTAAAAAGCGTCACAGCTCACAAATACATCTCCTCGTAAGGGGTGATATCGCCACTGCATTTGTTAGGGATGAAATTGAGGGTCGTGCATGCCCAAGAGAACGCCAAACCCCAAAAAAACTTGGGGAGTTCACTAGCAGAAATTCCCCTTTCTTGTAATGTGTGGTTAAAGCGTTCATTTGCACCAGTCTGATAATGGTGGTAGGTGATTGAACATTCCACCACAGTTCCTTTGCTTACAAGAAACTGATACAAGACTGAGTTGTTGAATTCCCCTCCATTGCCGGAGAGGAGGATCTTAAGGGATTTTTCAGTCTTCTTCTCCAGGAAAAGAATGGTGCCAATAAGCAGAGCAGTAGCATCGGGCCTTTTCTGAAGGATGTTTATCTTGCTGTAACCGCACACAATATTGCGGATAGTAAGAACACAGAAACCATTTTCAATTTTAGGTTTAGGTTCCTCAAAAGGACCAACAAGATCGACAGCCCAGATATCCATTATTTGATGTTCTTTTTGATCTGAAGTAAGGCAAGTTTTGTTTAAATTGATAAATGGGAAAATTAAGGATCTATTTCAGAATTTTTAAAAGGGTTTTGGCCCCCCAAAAAATTGATCAAAAAAAAATAGTAAAATAAAAAAAATGAATTGTACAGGGCCCCAAAGCGTAATGAAAGGGCCCTGTCCTGTGAAGCAAAAATTGATAGGGGTTGATACCAACCCCCAAACTATAAATTTAGCCAAAAAAAGAAAAAAAAAACAGAATAAAAAAACGGTTTTTCAAAAATAAAAAACAAAAAAAAAGGTTTTGGGAGAGAAGGCCCCCAAAAAATTGCCAGATGCCCATGTCCTGTGGAATTTGACCTTATGGGGCTTTGCAAAACCCTTTGAAGAAGCAAAACAAATATAAAAATTCAGAAAGACCAATATGTTGAATTTTTAAGTCCTAAATGTGTGACTCTCACGTGTTTAAGCTCTCACCTCAAGTTACAATTTTATTCAATCAAAAATGATTAGTCTTGTAATCTACAAAGTAGAATATTAAAATTAAAATATTAAAATAAGTTCTTCTCTTGTTGAAGTAAAAGTATGTCTTCTTGTGTTGAAGTAAAACAATAGCTAGCTCTCGTTTTGTTGAAGTAAAAATAAACAGTTCTTCTTGTGTTGAAGTAAAATAATTAGTTCTTCTTGTGTTGAAGTAAAACCAATATTATTATAGAATCAAATTGAATATTCATTTTTGTAATACTATAAGTTTAGATTTACAAACAATGAAATAAAAAAATATTTATTCAGAAAAAAACTCTTCTTTTCTCTCCTGACTCAATCCAAGTGACTCATCACTTGTCCCTTCTCTTCATGCTTTTTAAATAAGTTACTATCTTCTTGCCTTAACCCAGTCAGTCGAGCATTCAGCTATTTTATTAAATTTTCTCCTTAATAAATTAAAATCTTAAGTCAAAAATTTAACAAAATAAAGACAAAAGGAAAAATGAAAAATGAAAAAGAAATATAAGAGAAAGCAAAAGGAAAGGAATAACAAAATTAATGAAATGAAAATGATAGTAAAAATAAAGGAAGATATAAAGAAAGAAAGAAAAAATAAAAAACAAATACAAAAGGAAAAACAAATAAAAAATAAATAAAAAATAAAAAGAAAAAGAAAAAGAAAGAAAGAAAAAGGAAAGGAAAAAAATTGAAAAAAAGTCGAAAAGAAGTAAGAAACTAGAAAAAAACAAAGAATCCAGAAAAAATCAAAATAAAAAGAATAATCAAATAACAGAAGAGAGAAAAAAGAAATAAAAAAGATGGAGCATATAACCAAATCATTTTTTGGTTTTCTTTAATCTGTTCCCTTTTCATTTTGCTTTTTTCTTTCATTTTAGGGTTTTTTCACTTTTCCTTTCTTTTTTGTTTTTTTTTCAACTTCATTTTTTCTTTCTTTCTTGCTACGTTTTTTCTTTTTTCCTTTTTCTTTCTTGGATTTTTATTTCTTTTTCTTTCTTTTTATTTCTTTTTTTGTTCTTTCTTATTTGTTTATTTTTAATTACTTTTTTATTTCTTTTTTTGTTTATTTTTTGTTTTTATCTTTCTCTTTTCTTTCTTTTCTATATTCCAAGGGACATGGGCATTTGCCAAATTTTTGGGGGCCTTCTCTCCCAAAACCCTTTTTTTTTTTTTTTTTTTTTAAAAAATTTTTTTTCTTCTTCTTGTTTGTTTTTCTTTTTTTCGGCTGAATTTATAGTTTGGGGGTTGAAATCAACCCCTGTCATTTTTTTTCCCATGGGACAGGGCCCCTTCATAACGTTTTGGGGCCCTGTACAAATTAATTTTTTTTTTTTTTTTTTTTTGAAGTGCGATTTGATTTCACATTGTGCACTTATGAATTACAACTGAGTATGAAAGTATTTACACTAGTATGTTGTTGTTTGAGTAATTGATTAGAAAAATCTTTGGTGGAAATGTTAGAAAATTTTTTTTTTAGAAAAGTGGGAGAAGAGAAGAACACACAAAGTAGAATATTTTCAATTAAAAAGAAGAAATTTATTTTTGCTTGGATTACAAGAAGAAAGAAAAAAAGAAAGAGGGAAAGAAAATTTTATTAATTGATTGAATCAGCGGTGGGCAGATACGTTGTGAGACTCTAAAAGAGGCTAAAGTTGATTTTAACCCTGATAGCAGAATTTAGGAAGGGATTATGGAGTGAAGACTCTGCCTTCCTGGGGTGACAAGTGTCAGCCTGCTACAATGTTGAGCATGCCAACATAAGCAAAACATCTAAATAAAAAACAGTAAAAATAAAAATAATAAAATAAAAACAAAAATAGAGAAAATATAAAATTGCTCTCATTTAGAGTGAAGAAAAGTTAATTATTACTTCATTTTTGGATTCCTTGGGTAAAAATAACCCTAGTCACCCAGCAGAAGTAATAATAAAAAACTAGTCCTTCTATCTTAAAAATAGATAAATATATTTTTAGATAGAAATAAGAGGAAACCCCTTTTTGTGCCCTAAAGATAGGACGTCATACACACTATAACAAAAAGAAATTAAAAGAAATAGAGAAAATATAAAATTGTTCCCATTTAGAGTGATGAAAAGTTAATTATTCCTTCATTTTTGGATTCCTTGGGAAAAAATAACCCTAGTCACCCAGCAGAAGTAATAAGAAAAAATTAGTCCTTCTATCTTAAAAATAGATAAATATATTTTTAGATAGAAATAAGAGGAAACCCTTTTGTGCCCTAAGGATAGGACGTCATACACACTATGTGTATGGACTAAGCACCAAAAAAGCATAGAAAGCAGGTGTGGTGTATAGTTTAAGAGATATGTGCATAATTGCGTTGAAATGTCTAAGTGTCAAATGGCGCGGATGCTGACATAATCCAATTCATGAGAAAAGGAAGCGGCCTCTGAACTGGCTTATATAATCCTAATTCTCAATTCACGCGGGCCTGGATGGGCCAAAACTGCGTTGTTCAGATTTAATAGATAAAATAGTCCCACACTATTTAAAATTACTGAATAGCATCTAGACCTTTCTCCCTGAGGAATTATATATTTTTCTCGAGTAATTAAGTATGAAAACAAACTATAAAAAATATAAATAACCAATTTTTAATAAATTTGAATGGAAATACAGAATTTCCAATATTTACTGAACTACTAATA
>KN362157.1:0-11985 GCA_000785685.1 Uromyces viciae-fabae
GATAGAACAAGGATAGAAGCTGAGATACAGGATGCCACCTGCATGCAGGTGGCGGACTTTTTTTTGTGGTGAGTCCATGGAAAATCAAGTTTGCCATCTTTGGACTTGTTTCAAATTTTCCATTTACAGACTGAAGGAATTGTCAAAAAACAACTGAAGCAATTTTTGGATGATGTTTCATTTGCTTGTCAAGGCACAGCTTTATGAATACAGGAGGTTTTTCATTTACCTAAAATTGTGAACAAAGTTTCCAAAAGTTAAGAAAATGGTGATTTCCAGTTACAACATTTAGCTCAAACTCAAATGTGAGATACAACATCACTTAACCCTGAGATATCAATGGGATACAGAAACGCCACCTGCATGCAGGTGGCAGCAATATTTCTGTGGTGAAGGGGGTCGTTTTTCACACGGCCCCAAACCTTTTGCGCACCACCTTTTGAAATAAGGAGGCCGTCAAGTGTTTTTTTGATTCATTTAAATATTTTTAAAAAATACTCTCATGTGTCCAAAAATTACCAAACCTTTTTGATAGCCTCCTGAGCCCCTCCTGCTTCATATTCTGACCTTTTTAGCTCAAAAAAAAAAAAACATTGAAGGACTCCTTATTTAGGGAAAACACTAAACCAACATATAATCAAAAAATATTGAATGTGGGAAATGTGGGCTCAAAATTTGATCACATGTATTTTCACCCTATTGGAATGTGGGATAAAAATTTTATCCACAGGTAAGCAAAAAAATTGCTTTTATGTTTAATTTTGCGGACCATTGGTACATGCACCAGTTTTTGCAAAAGTAAACATAAAAGCCACTTCTTTTGCTTCCCCGTGGATAAATTTTCATCCCACATTCCAATAAAGTTGAGATACATTGATAAAATTTCCATCCCATATTTCCCGCATTAACCAATTTCTATATTTTTTATTTTACTTTATGTATGTACTTCTAAATTTTTTTGAGCTAAAAAGCTCAGAAGGTGAAGCAGGGGGGCTCAGTAGGCTGCCAAAGGTTTTTGTAATTTTAGGGCCCTCAAAAGGATTTTATAAAAATATTTGAAAAAAAAAACTCAAAATCCTCCTGACGTCAAAAGTTGTTGTGCGCCAGGTTTTGGAAGGTGCCAAAAACTACCCCCTAATTTTATTTTAATTTTGGTTTCATTTCGATTTACTATTTGATAAAATTCTCAAATTTTGTTTTTATTATTTTATTTTCTTCTTTTTATAAAATCATTTCAGCAATTTTGATAGATTTCACCCTCAAGCAATACTCAAACAAACAATCAATCAGGTGGAGATATTGCGCCTTGTTTCACCGTATGATGAATCAACTTAAATTGTCACTCTTTTCTCTATGTCTACATTGCTAATTCAATCCCTTTTCAATATTTGTGATCTTTTTTTCAAAAAAATAGTGTTCTATTCTGTTTATATTCCAATGGTCCTCCTTAGATGCTGTCATTTTAGTTCTTGAACTTATTAATAAAACTCTGTCCTAGATTGTGGCATGCTCTCTTTATTGATTAATTTTTTCTTTCTTTCTTGCTCTCATAAAAATACTTATGTTCTACATTTTAGTTAGTTCTGGCTTCGGTTATTGGTAACAAAGCAACATCACAACACAAAAGACTGAGGTTTGCATTGTCAGGAGCATCATCTGTTGAGAGGAACCTGAATGATAATAGTGGTCAAAGTGAGTGAATTGACTGAACACTGAGAAAAAAAGAAAAATTAAATCAATGAAGAAAGAGAAGATAAGAAAAGAATGGAAAAACAAGGTACATACCTGAGTGATAATAGTTGTCAAATTGACTGAAAACTGAGAAACAAAGAAAAAGGAAAAAAATGAAGAAAGAGAAGATAAGATAAGAAAGGAAAAACAAGGTACATACCTGAGTGATAATAGTGGTCAAAGTGAGGAAAACAGAGCTTACCGCTATTACTATCCAGATATAAATACAAGTTGGTGAGATGACACAGAAATAGAAAGAAGAGAAAAAAAGGTGGCATGAGAAGGAAATAAAAGAAGCATATGTACAACAAATCTCAACATCATCAGTATTGCATAAGAACTCCTCCAAGTCCTGACCAGTGAAATCAGTGCCGTCCATCATATTGCACACATAAGACTATGGCATGTTGTCCAAAGTTTTCCAGAATCACTACAGGCAAGGAAGCATTATAAGTAAAAGGGATAATATGACCATCAGTTGGGAAAACAAGAAGCTCAAGTAAGCTAAAAAAAAAAAAAAGAAACTCTCACTAAAAAAAAAACTCAAGTAACTGGCAGCACTTGACATGCAATTTGCCTTTGTGCACAAAGGAAACTTGCATGTCAAGTGCTTCCAGTTACATGACTTATTTTTGTAGTGTCTGCACCATCCAACTCCTCATCATCAAGCTCCATCATACCTAAGCACTCCTAAATGGTTCTTGATGCCTGCTTTGCCAATCAAATGTACATAGTGCAGGTGGGATTGCCAATAGGCTAATTGTGAGCCACCATGGCTCAAAATTTTTTTTTAATAGCTTCAACATGGCGGGATGGGTAATTCTTGGTGGTGGTATATTCATTGAAAATTTTGAATACCTTCTCCCATTTGTTAGGGCCTAGTGGTTTGATTGCCATAACTGCCTTGGCAAAGGTCATGCATTCTTTGCTACTTTAACCTAGCACACAGGCAACACAACCAGGGCAGGTCAATCATTGGGAGGCTCCATGGCTGATGCTTGGCTTTGGGACTTGCCATGGGAAAAATCTTGTGTTAATTGTGCTTGGGAGAGAGGCTGCAGTTGGAAGTTTGCTGGTGAGTTTTGAGATTGAGACATGTTGATGGGTGGAGATGAGGTTGGATGGATGTTGGATGGATTTGGCTCAACAATGCTGGAGGTGGAGGTGATGTGGGTGGATGTGGAGGATATGGTATTAAAGATATCCAGATATCTGCTGTCCGTAAAATTTAGACAGGCTGAATTCAGACAAAAAAAAAAAATACGGGTTTAGACGCCGTCTAAATGCCGACGGGAAGACGACTGATGTCACAATTAATTCTTCGCATCACGTTCACTGTGCATTGTTTTTTTCAAAAAAAAAAGTTCCAAAATTATGAAAGATGGAGGGTGCTCTCTCAACTCTTTTATTTTTCCACACCCTTATATGTGCTGCAAAATTCTACTACCCCATATTCACTTCAATAAAAGTCTATACATGGGCCCTTGCTCATCTGCAAAAAAGATAACAATTGATTTCATGTGATTATGACTTGAAGGCACGTGTGCAGGGGTTTCCATCAAAAACTAGGGCTAAAAACATAAAGAAAACCAAGACATCCAAGCTTGACCAATGACCATGAAGAATCTCTCCATACTTACAACTATAATAATATCATGGCTACAATTCCGTCAAACTTTCATGATTGTTGCGGCGAGAAACCTTTTACAAGAATCATCAAAGAAATTCACACTTCAAGATCGAGAAAAAAATCAAGTTGATTCTCATTCAATTTTCATTCCTGAATCTTGTTTACTCCAGGCTCAAGTTAATGACCGATTATCGTATGTAATTTTAGATATAATTTTTTTTTTGAAAAAGATTGATTCAATAGCTTTTTGTATTTCGGATTTCAACATGAATTATTCATTTATGGTTGTTTGATGTTTGATATTCTCTTTTTTCTCTACTAAATGTATGTCCATGTAGAGTACTTTATGTTGGAACATTTCCAAATGGTGGAAAACGATTTGACGCAGTTGAAGACCCTCATAAGTTCGCTTTTATCTTTCCGTATGATTATCACCAGCCGCATTATTTTTTTCCAGATTGCGTAACATCATTTATATCATGTGCAAAAAAAAGAAAAGAAATTTCTATTCTTTTCTGCTGATGGTTTGTGATTAGTCCTTTTATATTTACATTAGGTATAGGCCAAGTTATCAAAGTTAGTATTTTCATTAAAAAAAAGAATAAACATTCATGTGAAGAATTCAACGGGGACAAGAATTTTTTTTAGTATTCTTTTACTTAAGAAACTTAGTCGAATTCAACTTTGCATTTTTTTGGGGCCGGGAAACACTTGACAAATCTATCTTCTCGCTTGTTTCATTGGTATTGGGGTTATCTAGGGATGGGACCTAGGACTGCTCGGGTATGTATGAAATATTTGCTCCCTTTCTACTTTCAACTTGACCACCAGACATTTGATTGCTTAATTTAAATCATGTTTTTTTTTTTCTTCAATAAAAATAGAATGTGTGAGGGAGAGCAACGCAAATTAAGTATCCCGTCTGAACTTGCTTATGGTCATACCGGAGGTATACAGTCAAATATCATTCACTCTTCGCTGTGCGCATGAATTTATTTGAACTTCAAACCATTTGCTCTGTTTTTTGGATTAATCAGCCGGGGACGACATTCCTCCCGATTCTGCGTTAGAATTTCAAGTGGAAGTAAGCCCTTTTTCATTGTTCTTCTCTTCTTTTTTCCTCCGTTAACCACCGGCGGAATTGGTAACTTCAATACATGAAAGATCATCATTTCAGATATATTTCTTGGCAAATCGTTAATCCCTTTTTTTAAAAAACTCAAAAAACTGTGACTGATCCTGTACCATTACATAGGAGATGCTCATTTTCTGCCTGTTTGCTTTTTTTTTGACGCACGCGCGAATTCACTCAAGTTGATTAAACTCCTCAGTAGAAAATATCCATCAACATCTCGTTTAAAACAATTAAAAATTGAAGTACTGCATAAGCCACCTTCATGTGGAAACAAAACAAAGAATGGAGACAGACTAAAGTGAGCTAATTCTAAATTCATACTTAGATTTTTGTTTCTTTTCGCTGCTGCTCGAATTTATTCATTAATGATCGAATAACAAAAGGGCAAGAACTGAACACACATCACCCGATTTTTGTTGACGAGTTTTCTAGAATGATATATGTTGGTACATTAAGATCTAATGGACGCCAATTTGATTCAATGAAAGACCCAAAAAAGTTAGTACTCTCTCCTGATGATCATAACATATTCCCTAATGATCATGACACATAGATGTGTTTCCTCTTTCATTTGTAAATTAAAAATTGAAAACTGGGTTGCTGATAACTTCATTTTTCCTTGATTTCATAGCCCTTTTGAGTTTCAACTTGGCCTGGGTGAAGTGATTCAGGTAAATCTTTAACATCAAACCTCCAGATCCCATATAGAGAAAGCTATCTCTCCAAGTTTATTTTGTTTTTTATTCTGCTTAATTTGCTCTTACATTGTTAATTATTTAGGGGTGGGATGAAGGTTTGACAGAGTACGTCACACTTGACTTGTACAAATTTTGAGGTTGACCAAAAAAATAAAATAAATAAATAAAATAAAAATGATCGACCTTTGCACTTATCCCTTCGGGTGCTTACTTCGATAATATATTGGTATTTAGTATGTGTGCTAAAGAAAAAAGGAGATTGCTAATTCCTGCTCGTTTGGCTTATGGTTCTGATGGATATAAGTCTTGTCAGTATGTCAATATTTATACCAGTTTTACTTTATTTCTACCTTTTCATGGAAAATAATCAAATTTATTTCAGTTTTTTTTTTTGTTCTTATATTTTCACTTGTCTCGATCTCTCTCCTCTTCTTTTCTTCTTTTTTTCTTTGAAAAAAATAGCTCAACCTCCTATTCCTCCTAATGCTGATTTGGTGTTTCATGTTGAGGTAAGTTGATCTTTTTTTTTTTTTCAATTTTCAATTTTTAACATTTAAGTTTAATGATTTCATTAAAAACTTAATTAATTCTCCAAAAAAAAAAATGAAGTTAATTGATATAAAAGATGAGAATCAAAATAATAATCCAAAAACAGAAATAGATAATAATAATGATGATTTAAAATATGAAAATGAAAAAATTGGATGGATTTGGATTTGGATTTGGTCTGTTATTGATACTCTAATTTACTTATTTGAATGTATTTTGATTTTCATTTAAACTATTTTGGTAACTTCTGTTCTGTGATCCAAGTTTGTGTTCATTTCATTTCTTTAGTTCTTCTATTTTTTATTGCTTAAGACCCGACTGAATGTTGCCAGGGAGTCTAATGTTTCCTTTATCTGCATAGTCCTTCTAATGAAATCAAAATTATCAAGTCTGAGTTTTATTTAACTACAACCTCCTTGGTCCGGGAAGATCACCATTCCTGTGATCTTCACTCCAACAGACTCACTTAATTCTATGCATTCAAGAACTCAACCAGCAAGTAAATTCAATCACAGAGGAATTGAAGGCCTTGAGGACTCTCAAATCAACATCTTCAACTTTTTTTTTTTCCAAAAAACACATGTATTTACAGTAGGAGAGACTGTTACAATGAATTCTATTTTTATGGTGTTGATTTCAATTTTGATTGATTGAAAAGAGGTTACACTAATTCAGCGAGTTCCACTTCATGAAATTTTATGATACATGCCTTGAAGTTGCATATCTGGAGATTGATGGAGTTAGTTTTCACCATCTGAACTGATGAAGTAGCAGGAATGAAGTAGCTAGACGGAGATCATTCTAATGAAAAAAATATGGACCAACCTGCTAGAGTCCGGGGAATTTTTCCACTTGATGCTAACAATTCATTCAATATCATGAAGCTTAATCCAGTCACCAGAGGTTAATTTTCTTTCATTGGCAATGGAGGTGGTTCAATTAGTTCAAACTTTGAGTTTTTACAACCAAAAAGCCTTAACTGAATGAATATAATAATTGGCAATATCTAACTGTTTCTATGAATAAAGAGCATGCTAAATTTTCTAAAGTAGTGAGATCCTCAACTAATTGGAAAAAAATGATATTCTTTGGTATCTGGCCATTAAAGTGAAATCCGGGGGTGTTGTTTTAGCTATATTTTGCTGTTATTTTAAACACCCCACAAAAAAATTCCAAAAAAACCCCATGGGACTGTTTTTAATAAGCCATGTGCAGATAGTGATATTTGGCATTTACCCATAGAAAATAAACCCAAGACTTTTATTCTAATTGAGGGAAATAATTGAGAAAACCTAAGAGAAACATGAACTGAGAGGTTAACAAGATTCAAGATGAAGTAAATGAGAATCATGATGAGAAATGGATAGAATATTAAGCAGGCCTAAGGACTTGCATAATACAATTGTTGGAAACAATATCAGTGATGATGTTGGATTGAATTTGAATTAAACAAAAACAATAACTATTACAACAACAAAAAATTGGAAAAGAAATATTCTTGATTAGGTTTATTTCAATCTAATTTTATTTATTGTCATCCACAGCCACAACATTGTATTGATTCTTCATTCAATTTAATAACTTGAGACTTAGTGAACAACATCCACATGAGGGTGTTGTTTTAATTAAATTTGTCCACAAGAGGGTGTTTTTTTAGTCAATGAAATGAAATCCTTATGAAGGTGTTGTTTTAGTCAATGAAAAAATCCCTGTGAAGGTGTTGCTTTAGTCATCAACATCCCCATGAGGGATTTATTTTAGTCAACAAAATACCCATGAGGGTGTTGTTTTAGCAAGGATGATACTCTTGTTTTTGTCTTATTTTCTTTTTTTTTCTTGTTTATCAAACCAACACCCACCCCCTGAGAGGCTGAGCATCAAGTGCTAGAACAAAACCCCCAGGTGTGTTGTTTTATTTGCAGCAACCAGTGAAGTGAATAATTTACCAAAACAACAATGCAACATTGCAAGGGCAGTCTTGAGATGTTGATTTTATTTTCTTTGTGAAAAGAGAAACTGCATTGCAGCAAAAGGCCATAAGAGCTTTCAAAGAAGTGCAGATTTTAAATATATATGTTGTAATTTCATTGATTCTACTTTATAAATTTTCAAAACTACCTTGAATTTTATTTTTGTTACATACAATGAAAGATCTCATAATTCATGCAAACAGATCACAAGTACAACCCAGATCTATCACAGCTTTCATGCAATATTTTCCATTCCAAGTGCTGCAACTACCTTCAGGTGGAGCTCTTGTGATCATGATCAGTTTGTTAATTTACTTTTTCCGTTTTCTTTTTCCTCACAACATCTGCCTCTTATTTTACTAATTGCATAGGTGTGCTGATACATCACATTTTCTCATCAAACTTGGGTTAGCAGCCTACTGTTCCGAGTTCTTAACTTTCTCAGAGAATTTTCCAACTAATCTCATGCAAGAGATTGTTTGTTCAAGGGATGTGGGAAGGTAGAGATTCTTGAAAATGTAATATTTCTAAAAGCTTTATTGATTGCAAAGTAGAAGAGTAAGCTTCTATATATCTTGTGGAAAAAGGTATTCAAACAATTATTTAGTAAAACAATACGAGCCACCTCCAAGGCCAGGTTACCTTTCGTGTGGCCAAAAACTTCAGCAATACGTCATCCTACATGTTTCAAAAAAAAAAAAGGGGAAACGAAAAAAAGGGCATTAGAACTGGCCACAAGCAAATATGCAGGGTGGATAAGTGAGAACTGACATAGGAAAATTTGCATGTTTATTGTGAGGTGGTTGATCACCAAGCTGATACTTATCTAGAACAATGAGAGAAAATGATAAAAATTTTGAGCATCAATCATTCATATGTGAAACGATAACAAAATAAAGGATAAAAAATTTTGACGCAACAAGGTTTTCCTGGTGGTTTGGGTGGAGTGAACTTGTGAATTGAAGATGTGGTATCAGTCGAAGACAGATATAAGGAAGCTAAATTAGGGTTCTGATTGTTATCTAAAGTAAGTGAGGTCGATGAACTGGCTTTAGAGACTGGAGGGGGTAACCTAGAATTTAGGATCGCATTATAAGGATACAAACTTCTATAATGGTAAGATTGTAAAAAAAAAACAATGAATCACTTTCACTCACTGCATTCTTTCAGGGTTAGAAATTAATAATTTGGCTATGTCGGATTGAGTTATCATTTCCAAACGAGGATACTTTCGACGGAAGTCTCGCTCGTGATAAGGGTTTTCCGCCGGATCTGAAGCTTTAGAGGCTGGTGTAACTTGTACTGTCTCGACAGATGCAGGTGGGGGTGAACGATAAACTTCATTTAATTGCATTCCAGATGAAGATTCACTAAAAAACCTCGCAGAAAAAATTATGTTATTTGAGTAGACAAAAAAAAAAATTAATAAATTCATGGAGGAAATTTCACTAACGGATTTATCACGAGCATTTTCCGGAACTTATCCCAAAAAGCGGAAGGAGGACTAGTGTGATATTTGAAAGGGTCAGCAGAAGTCTGACGTTCACCAGCCTTCTTGGCCTGGTGGGTAGCCTGTCTGAGGATTGCCGAACCGCGCATGAGGGAGTTGAACTCTTGAAATTCTTTTGGTTGCGTGTAAATTCGGCAGAGGTGGGCTTGAGTTGCCATCATATGATGTCACAGGTGAATCACACAAAATAGCTTGAGTTTTCTCAATGCATGGGACCAATTTTTAGTGTATCATAAAATAGTAAGAATAATTCCTGTTTTGTGTCTACAGTCATGGAAAGCCAATTTTGACATTTGGTCAATTCTGAATAAATGATTTTAAAATCATTCTCATTGAATCTGAATGCTATAATGTTTCCAAAAAATATGAGATATCTTTAATCAGTAACACCTACTCCACAAGACTAAAAAAGTAACTCATACCTCCTTTCAACAAATCTGATCCCCAAAATCCATCCAAGAAGTATTACACAAGTCATACAGCTAGCACAGAATAGCTTTAAAGAAAAACTGGTTTTTTCAAAAAACTCTCTGTGGCCACCAATTTTTTTTTGCCTCTCGCAAGTTTTTGTTGGGAAACATTGAGGCACAAAATTCAATTACAGCATGAAAAATCAGTATTTTTGAAGAATTTATGAGGGTAATATCTGAATTCTCTAGTTGTGTGGTGAACTGGGCTCCAGGTTGAATGAGTGTAGCACTGAGATGTAGAGAGATTCCTTTACAGAGAAGGAGGAGCTGATTGGACTATCTCTCTCAGAAGGGACTAAAGTGAAATTATTATGTGGGACCAATGATTTTCATTACTTGTCTTTGATAACTAAAGTTATAGTGTGACAAAGAGCACCACACTTGTGGCTTACAAGATAACTATGCAAACATATGCACAATGAAAGCACTAGGCAACTTAATCTTCAACTAGAAGATAACAAACAACCTCAAGCAACTACCTCATAACTGACTTTGCTTCAACTAGAAGCAACTCAAAAACATAGAGAAACTATCTCTTACTAAACTATATAATAATTTAACTAACATTAAACTGACTAGTTTACTTTATACTAACTAGAATCATATTACTAACTAATATTTAATTTTGTATTTAAATATAATTCAAAACTGGTGACAGTTGCAACTTGAAATCAGAATTTCAACAATTTTCATTTTTTTTTTTTTCATGATTCCACTTTACCCTCCCTGAGCCTAACCATCCTTGGTTCAACAATTGTGCTTCTATTGAATTTTTTATTCACTTGATTACATTACTGCCAGCATATTTGAATTTGGTAACTGTATCCCAGTTAATCTAGGATCCAGGAAAATGAATTTAAAATTGGTTGAGTTGATCTGATGAAATATGTATCAAAGTGAGTCCACTTTGAGTAAGGCAGAAATGACTCCACAATGTCTTTCCTTTCTGAAGCTTTAATATTTCATTTTTATTTAAAGTTCTAAATGCTCTTTTTTTGGTGCTGCCACTTTGGGAGCATCTCCAATGGCTCCTGGACTTGCTAGAGCCTGGATGACCTTTCACATAATTTCACTCATCTGTCACATTTTTTCCTGCAGCAGATAGGAATGGACCCTGTTGGTTACAGGGTTCCCACCAGTGGAACAGTGCCTTATCTATGGGAATACCCATCTGTTGGGGGACGCTTTGGGGCTGCCTGACGTTTTACCCACTGATTACAGAGATATCCGCAGAAAAACAAGTCCATTGGGTTCCCGCAGATATTCCCCGCGGGTATCCAGTATCCAATCAAATTGGGAATCTGGAGACAGATCCTTGAAATTTGAATTAGCCTGTAGGACTTGACCAGAGTATACTCATATGATATATCACAAAAGTTAGCAACTAAATAATTGATTGTTTGGAGAAAAAATATGTAAAAACTTGACCTCATTCTACGTCAGCCCCCATTATTAATTGATTTTTACCTTTCAAATAAAAATACCAATCGGAAATTATTTTCTTACATCCAAAAAACTAAATAATTGATTGTTTGGAGAAAAAATATGTAAAAACTTGACCTCATTCCACGTCAGCCCCCATTATTAATTGATTTTTACCTTTCAAATAAAAATACCAATCGGAAATTATTTTCTTACATCCAATTTTAATTATATAGTTATCTTAGACTTATTCTTCATTTTGAACTCCTTGACTCATGTCTGACCTGGAACCTTATCACTATTCATCCCCCACTGAACTCATTTGTTTTATTCAAGAACTGGTTCAAATCCCTGGCATCACCCTCATTCAAATTACGACAAACTCAATGGTTTATATTAATACTTCAACTGGCTGTCTCCACCCGGTAATGCAATTTTAAAAATAATACATCATATCTGTAAGATTTCTTCCAAAAATAGAAAGAGAACAAAGTAGATTAAAAATCTTGCATAGCTTATCTAGTTCTCTTATGTTAAAAATCTTGCATAGCTTATCTAGCTCTCTTATGAAAGCAAAACTAAGCCTTCAATAAATAGAAATATAATTAATTAGAATGAAAATCTTGCATAAATCATCTAGTTCTCTTATGAAAGCAAAGCTAGGCAAACAGGAGTCATGTAGATGATGAAGCTAATCATGAAATCTTAACCATCACAGATGCAGTTAGAGCAAACACACTATGTCATAAAGATGGGACAGATTAGATTGAGAAGAGTGGTGTGCAGATAATATTCTTTCCAGATCACTTGAATTGACTCAAAAATTCATCAAAACAAAAAAATGGCATAGCAATATCAGTACAAGGAATG
>KN362159.1:2804-14620 GCA_000785685.1 Uromyces viciae-fabae
AGGAATCGTTATCGGCATATTTGGCATTGATTGCCTTCAGGAGCAAGGAATTTTTCTTCAAAGCAAGACAGGGTTTACAGACCAGGTTCTCTTGATCTGGATTAGCTGAGATAAGCTGTTCACATGTGGTAGAGAAAATCCCTAATGAGCTATCGTGACACCTGATGAACCAAGTTAAATTTGATTCAAGGGTTTTGATTAATGTTGATATCTGGGCTTCATCCAGGTCTGATTCACAAGATGTACCAAATAGCTCTTTACAGACTTCATGTTGGGGCGGGGCACCATGGTAGGGACTTGGAGACTTTTTTATACAATTTTCAATCAAGAGTTGGGCACGGGGTCGGATCCAAGTTGTGTCATTCAATCCAGAGCACGCAATCATGCAGGGCACCATGGTAGGGACTTGGAGACTTTTTGATACAATTTTCAATCAAGAGTTGGGCACGGGGTCGGATCCAAGTTGTGTCATTCAATCCAGAGCACGCAATCATGCGTTTCTTGATAAGAGGAGATTCATTTGAGGGAACAGCCAGTGTTCTTTTGACTGAAAAATACACCAAAAGCGGCCTGGTGTGAGAAGTACTGGCTGTTGCTGATTTGCAAGCTCCTACATCGGACAAACTTACAATATAATGTTATTGTTATTTTTAAAATGCAAATGTCATTGAAATGAGAATAGTTGATTGTGGATAACTTAAGTGACTCCCAGTGAATCTGGGAATTTTGCATCCTGCCATTTGGAAGGGTGATTGTCTGTGCCCCACAATGGCACATAAATACTTGATTAAGGTTGGATCCCATTTCCGAAATCAAGCATCCATCACACACTTTTGATGTCGTCAATTTCGGACACTGCATGAGAGGCTGAGTTTTTACCATGGCGGCTGAAGCTGGGGGAGTAGAGGGAATTTGTTAGCATTGAAAAAAAAATTAGAAGATTGCAAACCAGTTTAAATAGAATATTACTTACTATCAGAGTTGTAAAAAAAAATTAGAAGATTGCAAACCAGTTTAAATAGAATCTTACTTACTATCAGAGTTGGGAAATAGGAGGAGATAAGAGATTCAAAGCTGTTAAACTGGGTTGAAGAGGGTGGAAGACAAAGTAGGTGCGAGGTGAGAGAGGGTGAGAGGAGGTGAGAGCTGGTGAGAGAGGGTGAGAGTCCGTGAGAGGCTGTGAGAGGAGGTGAGCGGGAAAAATAGTAGAAAAAGTAGAATCTAGTCATACAACCACACTGGCCCGAGGTGCGAGGGCAGGCCAGGGGGCCAGATCGCTAGGTTTAGCCCTCTTAAGCCCCTTCTTCTACCTTTTTCACAGCTAGGGGTGGCCCCCAAGGGGGTTTTGGAGGCTCCCTGTGCCAAAAATAAAAAATAAAAAATAAATATAAAAAAAACGGCAACATTTTTTTTTCTGATTGTTCTAGTGGGCCAAGGGCCATACCTTTTACATAACCACCCCCCAGGCTTGTATTCAGGGTGCATACATTTTTCATGACTACCATTACGGGGAGTTGGAGCCCCCCATACCTTTTTCAAGAGTACGTTGGAGGGAAATCAGCAGATTTCACATACCTTTTTCAACACCCCCCTATTGGGGGGCTTGCGGGGGTCCTCCCGGGATCATAGGATTCACACTACGAGGAGTAGTTTTGAGACACAGCCCTAGGGTTCCAACCTGCACCCTGTCAATCCGGTGAAACCCGGTTGACCCGCGGGTTGAATCAGGGTGCGGGATTGGGTTCTGGAAACCCGGTATCCGACCGGATTTTAAAAAATTACAGGTTAGCGATTTCTTAACCTTTTGTGTGCTTCTGCTCGATCTTACTTTTGTTTTTTTTGTTTTTTTTTTGTTTTTTTCTTGTTTCTTCTTGTTTTTTTTTTTGTTTTTTTTTTGTTTTTTTTATTTGTTTTCTTTTTTTGTTTTTTTTTGTTTTTTAAATTGCTATAGCTCTCACAGCTGTTTTCTAAATAGAACTTTTTTCTTTTTAAATAAAGAAAAAGAAACTAAAAGTGTTTTATAATTTTGATCTAGTAAAAGAGATATAATGTAATCTATGGTGTGGGTTTAGTATCAATCTCGCTTGGAAAAACAAGAAAAATCAAAAAAAAAAAAAAAAGTTTATCTTGATTATTTTTTTTGTGTTGTTTTGAAAGGAACTGGTGGACTCGGTGGTCAAGAATTGACTTTCATCTCGGCCAAAAAAAAAAATATGCCTGAAACCCGGTAAAACCCGGTGCAGGGTCGGATACCTGCGAGGTTCGGGCGCGGGATGGGTAAGATCCGGATCCAAGCCACCGGGTAGGAACCTTACACAGCCCTCACGCGGAGTCACATGCATCACTCCGGAGGTTGCTTTGCTTGTCAAAAATTAACTTTGGCATCGCATGGCGGAGACCTCGCTAAATTCCGATGTTACCCCGGGGGTCTGTGATTGATGCCGCCTCTTAAACGGGCTACTACCCGTCGGGGGATGGCACATAAAGCAAGCCTAGTCTCGCGGTCAACGCAACAGGACAAGCTTCCATTTGACCATCAACGAACAACATAATGAACGAGTCTTCTTCTTCAGTTGAGTAACACAGATTTAAATATTTGCTTCTTCTGTAATAGAACTGCTCACTAATTCCATCATCCCACTTCAGCACATCATCCCTTGTGATGATCAAAACCAGGCTCAGTACGCTAACCCAATGAACGACCCTTTCGCCGAAGTGGAAATGGGTTGGAGAAAAATGTCCCAATCGAATCATGACCCTGAGCCAGCGTATATTCAATCACTTCATCAGACTACCTTTATCCCTCGTCATGCAAACGACCAGGTATTACATCAACTCAACCAATTCTCCTTCAATAACCCCACAAAACAACCCTATCCCAACCAACTAATCCATCAGTCCTCGCTTAACCCTCCTTCCATCTCCAGCTCAAAACCTCATGAATCTCGACTACCTTCTTCCAAGGCCAGGAAGTTATCCTTACCATCTCCCCTTCTTGCAACCGGCACCAAAACCGATCTGCCCACCCTCATTCCATCTTCTTCCATAATTAATCTCAGTATGAGGAGATCCGATCAAATCGGGTTATTTCGTCCTCCATCGTCTGCTTCTGCCTCCAAAACATCCTTCTCGACTACCGATCTGTCACCTCATCACTCAAACCTCCCTCCATCTTCCCGCACTAGACTATCTAGTTTCTCCACTGACCTCGAACCTATCTCAGCAAGTCCAACCTCGCCCAACTCTCCCTATCCTTTACCAAATTGCGATAATAACACCAATTCCAACCAACGACAAAATCAACAACAACGGCAGCAACAACCTACCCAAACTCAACATTATAATCCTTTATCTAATCCACCAACTTCCTTGCGTCGCTCCCTACCTCACTCCTCCTCCCAGTGGCTACCTTCATCATCTTCCTCTTCATTCTCATCTGATGATGAGCGTCTCCTCCTGCGCCGTGCATCCTCCTCCTCGATTACTAGTATCGGGAGTGTCTCGAGTTCGTGCAACAGTCTAAAAGCTCGTCGAGGTCTGACCAAACCTTTGTCATTAGCCGTCCCTCACATTGGAAATCATCACTCGAATTCTGCCCAAGCTCTTGCTACTCCTCTCAGATCGATTCACAATCCTAAACCACAAACCCACTCGAATTCAGCTTTCTCTCGCTCATTACCTCCCTCACCTCGCCTAGGCGACTTCGGTCAAGCTCGGGCTCAATTCGTCGGTATCAAGGCTAACGTCACCGGTGGATTCTCAATGAAACGTCGGACCTCGATCCCTCGCTTGACTCTTGGAGTCAACCCTGACATTGCTAGTGAAAACTTATCTCAAGCAAGATCCTCTGATCCGGTCCGCCTTGTCGGTAGGAATTATGAAAACAGTGCCATGAATACTCCCGTCCAACTTCACTTCAATCCAGTCGCAGCCGGTGAAGGTAGAACGGAATTGATGAGCTCGCAGGCTGGCGTCGGAGGGAAAGGTCATATCGAAGTACCGAGTGAATCAACGGAGACTTTTCCATATGAACATGGTCCCAAAGAAGTCTTGCCAGATGTCTTCTTGGGTTCAGAACAAAACGCGAGAGATGGGAATTTATTATCTAGCATGGGTTTTGGGTTGATTATCAATGTAGCGAAAGAAGTTGAATGTCCTTGGGAAGCGTCTACTCTGCCAGCTCCTATTGAGCATACCAGTTGGAAGAAGTCTCGTCATCAAACTCAAGCTCGCCGTGGATTGATGGTTAGACCTACCGCATCGACTCCAAATTTGAAACGCTCACTTGAGGGCAAGATTCGAGTTAGTTTACCTCATCAGCACAGTGATCATCCAAATTCAAATGCCGGGACTAGGTCAATCCAAATGAAACATTTAGATGCAGACTCTAAAACATCAAGACCATCATTAGATTATATCAAATTGCCATGGTCACACGATCAAGATGGACTCGCATCAATCTTTAGTGAGACTGAAGTATTTGCTCTTATTGACCAGGCCAGAGAACGTAAATTGAAAACTTTGATCCACTGTCAGTGTGGTGTCAGTCGCTCTGCTACGTTTATAATTGGTTATTGTATGAGGGAAGCTGTTCTTCACCCTAGTAGATTGAACCTTTCTGGTAGAATGCATGATGCATATAGTTTTGTTAAAGAAAAATCACCCTGGGCTGGTCCCAATATGGTCAGTCATTTACTCTATCCCATAGTTTTAAAAATCTTTTCAATTCTTTTAAAAATAATTTGTTTGAAAGCTGAAAGTAGTTGTAATGGTTTGGTTGATGCGCAGGGATTGATTTATCAACTAATTGAATATGAGAAAGTGTTGTTTAAGAAACGAGGGATATTAGAGGAAGATGATGATGAAATGGAGCAGGAAGATGATAATGAAGCATTCAGAGCGGAGGATGAAGAAACTAAGGAGATCCAAATAGCTGAAAAAGGATTAGGATTAGGAGTCGAACTAGTCCAAGAGGAAAAAGAGGATGATGACATCGATCAACAAGCAATCAAAACAAACCAACCAGGATTCGATCAGAACAATCATCAAGTTCCCTCTGATAACATCATGGTCGATTAGCTAAACTTGTGGCTAACTTTTTTCATACTTTGGCTTAATCATCGTAATTTGAACTCTTCATACCTATTCATCATGTTTGCTTTCATATATTGATCTTGTCGCTCCTACTCTGTTCTTCTCCTTTTAGTGAGAATTCATTAGAACTTGATTATTAAAGGACTTATCTATTATGTAGCTTTTTCTTTTCTTTTTTTGATTGTAAACAGACAATAATCTTTCCTTCTGACTCTTTACATTCTCTTTTAATATTTAATATTTAATTTCAATTTTTTCTTTTCTTTTTCTTTTTTGTATTATGTACAAGACCATTGGATATCAACTTTTTTTGTTTATTTTTTTATTATATGAATAAATATAACATTCTATATTTATTGTTATTCTTCCTTGTGTTTGTTATATTATTCATCTATATTTATATTAGAAGGAGAAGTCACTTGACAATCCATTCTTATCACACTTCTCAATAAATTTTCTCATGTCTTTTTAACTTGCTTTTACTGAACATGGGTTTCTGCTTAACCGGTAATTAACTCCCACTTGATAAGCTTGATGAATTGAAGCTTAACCTCACTTGGCACACACAAATAACACACGAAAGTGGGCGGGGGAAAAGGTTTGAAGGCTTTCCATCTTACAAAAAAAGAAAAAAACAATACATCCTAGTACCAATAGGATTCATTACTCTCACTGAGTTTTAATTCAACCACACAAGATAATAGATGTGTGACTAGCTCATTCAAGTGAATAATTCAAATTTAATAAAAAAAAATCAGACATCTTGGATTTTTCTTTTGTCTCATTTAGGAGGATGAATAATTGAAATATTTATGAAAATATAAAAAATGAATAAAAATAAATATAAAACAATTTAAGAAAATCATGTAGCTATATAAGTATGTAGTGCCAGTGTATATATATATACATTTGATTAGAAAAATTGAAACATGTAAATGAATAGGATAAATTTGTACATATTTCTTTTTTATTACTTTTATGTAATTTTTTTCTAAAGATCCGCTCCCCGAGTTGAGGCCATATACATATATTATCCGCGTCAAAAATTTAAATTTCCTTATCGTTCCAACTTGCACGGTCTATACATGAGCTTGTACCAGTTTTCCCTTTAAATTTACAACCTCCCAAAGCTTTATAGAAAGCTCCAGCTACAGCCTTTGTAATTGCACGATCAAGTTAAGATTTCCATTATTATTTTTTGAAATTCTTTTGGTGTAGGTCTAGGTTCTTGATTTATCTTGCGACTTTTGAACTTGGAGGGGCTAAGTGTAGTTGGAGAGTCGGAGATGCGAAGACGAGAAAATTTGATTTCATATGAGATTATACACGTCCAAAAGAAAAGTGCAAGATTAAAAGCTTGCTATTTGGTTCGATGAGAACCAAGTAGAGAAATAACATTGGGGTTAAAAGTAGGAGGAAGCAGATAATAATAATAATAATAAAAACTCGAAAATGGTTTGAGATTGTAATGGAAATTTAAGTGGTAGAAGAGCCTTTGAAAGCGCGGAAAATTTCATCACGAAGATCGCCCAAGGCTTCCCCTAAATCAGCTAAGACACTCATTGTGTTATCAGGATCGGACGTTGAATTCGTATTAGAGGAAGGATGATGAGGATTAGATGGGGCAGGTGGGTCAATAGTTTGAACGACAATACTAGCTATATCCCATTGTCGCTTGAGCCATTTACGCGCTTCAGGTGTACCTGATGATGGAAACTTTTCTCTCCAACCAGGTGCAATTGAGGTCACATGAACTTCTCTTGCTGGATTAACTGAATCATCTAAATCAGGATCTCCCAAATTATTACAATTCGTACTGGGTGGGGTTGGATCAGGTTGACTTGTTGTAGGGTTAATTGATTTTCCAAATGGAAGCCATTCTGAAAGTTTTTCCAGTGGGAAGTGTGCATTACTACTAGCCGTAGAAGTAGATGATGATGACTGTGGTTCAATTTCAAGTAAATAATCAACACTATTTATTTCTCTAAATGTGGATTCTGCGTATGTTGGATCATGAAGAAATATAACTGAAATTGTTCGAGTGACTGGGTCGTACTTGAATTGAACAGGAGGATGTGAATCTCGGGTTGCCTTGTTTGAAATGGGTTGAGGTTTTGAAAGTATCAATTTATAATCTTCTACGTCAACACGTAATCCTGAACTTGCTGAACATAAACATCCATGCCAATCTAAGAAGAATAACTTTTTGAGATTTCCCGAAATTATACACGTAAATCAGAAACCGGAATTGACCAAGAATCCAATGTGGTAAAATGAATTTCAAGGGACGAAAAAGATAAAAAGAAAATTAAAAAAAATGACACACACTTGATTATTCTCCTTGTGAATTAAATCACCATTTAATAAAGTTGGCCGTTTGGGATTATATGCGATAACCTAAACAGAGGAATCTAGTCAGCTCATGATAAATGATATATTAATGAAGAATTCCCATTGGTACTTACTGGTGTGCCATCAGAAGTTCTTGCGCCGGATACATCAAGGACTTTGAGACTACTTCTATTGCGTAATACGAATAAACCAGAGGGGAATCTGTGACTGATTTCAAATGGATGAAAATTGTGATATGGGTCATGTAGGATGGTTGATGATCCTAGGGATGCCTCATCATATGTAGGCGGTGGTGGTAATGGGATGACGCTCACATGAGTTAGAGATTCAGCTTGTGAGGTGATATTATTATTGGATGAGCTCATAGTGAAGAATTAAAATGTTACACAAATTACTTCTAGCCTGAATTTGGGGTAGCTTTGGCTGGGAAGGAGGGGGACCCCTCGGGGACTGAACGGAACTCTCCAACTTTTCAACTAGGGGGAGCAAATTTATATCATTTCACTCCTATTTTTGTAAGACTACTTTATTTGTCTTACATGGAAATTCAACTGATAATGAGATTATAAAAAAAATTGAATCCCTAATCTATACCCACCAGCTCCAAAATGATTTGTGAACATTACAACTTTTTCTTTCCTCAGATTTTACTGGAAAAGACTAACTTTTCCAACAAATAAAAAAAATTCAATCTCAAATGATTGAATCAATATTCTTCTTGAATATTTTCTGAGTGGTAAGAGTTGAATTCTCTGCTGAATGGGTTTATCAAGAGTTTTGCTGATGATGAGATTTTTACTTTTATAGACAAAGTATAACTGATTGGACTTTGCTCCTAGAAGGGATTCAGGTGAAAGATTAATGTGAACCAATGCTTTTATTACAACATGCAACAGACTAAACTTATAGTAAACCTTTCACCTCACACTTATGGTTGAATCAAATACAAAATGCATATATTCAACAGTAATTTAACTTGACTTTAAGCTTCAATATCTTCAACTAGATGAACAAGAACATTTTATGGAACTACCTTATAACTAAAATATACTAGAGTATGTAACTAAAATACTTTTATTTGACTTTATTTAGAATAATAAAATTCAAGTAGAAGTGACTTGATGACAATGACAAGCTATCTTATAATTGACTATACTATAATATGTAACTAACATATTATTAAACTAACTGAATTACTTATAGATTTTGGGCTAAATAATTCAAAATACTGGAGAAATAAAACTAAATCTTGAAGATTAATTTTTTTGACACAAGACAGTCACTAACATAATATGAGAATTTCAACATTTATAAGCTTTCATTTTTTTTGAATTTGTGAAGTTTGCATCTATAAATGTAAATAAATGAAAAATAAAAATGTGTGTTTTTATGTATTACAAAATTTAAGAGGAAAAATTGAATTAGAGTAATTAGAATACAACCATTTATATTGTTATTTTGATCTTGGAAAAAAAAATCAAAAAAATTTATAATTAATTTATTGTGTTGATAAATCTTAAATTTGACTGACAAGAACCGGGAATGAGATTTTTTTTGGGGGTCAGTTTCAATCATGAAATTTTATCAATTTTGTTTCCAGGAGCTCATAATTTCTCTGGTGTCAATCAAGGTTTATTCTGGAAGTCCACAAAAAAAGAATATCATCCTTCATTTGTTGTAATGATTCAGCTTGAATCTAGTTACACTTCATCACTCACTTGCAAGACAAATAAGGAGTTTTTTTTTTTTTGGCTATAGGAAGTTTGGTTCAGCTGGAGTTCTATAAGATATTAGGTCCTAATTTTAAAATCCCTCCAGACACACCAAAACCCCTGGAGGTGACAAAGATATAATCAGTACAGGTTCAAACTAAAGCACTTGCATGCAAATTCCAAGGAAACATGGAAAATATTGGATAATTTAGAAGTGAATAATAAATTAATGCCACAGAGAAGTAACAAGTCAAACATCTAAACTAAAGGCAGCAAAAAAAAATATCTGTGTTATTTTATCTTGCTTTGTTTATTTTCTTTTATTTCTATTTTATTTCACAGTTATTGTCGGAATTTGAATCTGGCAGCTCATGGCTTTGTAGCTTAGTGGTAAATCAAGCACCTAGAGTTAGACCAACCCGGGTTTGAGTCCTGGAGGTGTTTAAATAACAAAAGACCTTATTTTTATAACACTTATAAGAGTGAGTTATTATTATTTAAAAACTTCTTGAAATGAAATCAGAAAATTTCTTTGTTCATTAAAACAAATATTTAATATATATTTTATTAATAATTTTTAATTTTACCATTCTAGAAAACAGTAAACTAATTAAGGCAAAGATTTAAAGTAAATAACAGAATGATGTATTTTTTTTTTTTAGTTTTTATTTATAATAAATTGCTTTTTGATGAATAAATACCACAGTGATTGATAAAAGTATTTAAAATTAAATAAATGAATCATTATGTCATAGGATTCATTTTTTTAAAAGAATCATGACATAATGAATTCTTTTTGTTGTTGACCAAACTAATGATTTTTGTATTTTTGTTAAATTTTGGTAAACAGGTAAAAATCATTCAGAGCGGTCAAGAACAAAATAAAAATGAATTATTAAAAAAATAAACTAAAAAAGAACCTCATTTCAATTGTAAATGTTTCTAATCATTATATCATATTCATTGCAATACATTTTATTGTTATCTAAAATCAATTTATTCTTAAGATTCTTATTCAACCAATTATCATAACTTTTAATTATAATTTTGTTATCTTTTCTTTTTTTTTCCTTTTTTCATTTATTTTTATCATTAAAAGTATCATTATATATTTTTATTCATTTTATTATTAGCTACTTCATCTTATGATTTAAACAACCTATGATTAAAATAATAAATTATTAATAATTAATTGGAGAATTCAGTTTTGCCTTTTAGTTAAATTTATATTTTATTTTTATATTTTATTGTTTGTTCTTTTATATTATTATTTTTATTTTTATAATATTTTCTTTTATCTTTTTATATATTTTGGATTTTATTAAAACTGAAATAAAATACCTTTTAGTTGTGTTATTTTCACCGGAGGAGCCTTTCCTTTTCTGACAGATTGACAGTCTTGGCCTCTAATGAGCCAAGTTTACCTGCAGGGAATGAGCCCACCAGGGGGGTCTGAACTCAAAGAGCTTCTGGATTCCAGGAGAATGTAAGAATTTAAATCTGGCAGCTCATGGCTTTGTAGCTTACAAAGCATGCAAACAGGTGAGGATATTCAAATTTTATTGCACTGATGTTCAAGTGATGATTTTTGTTCAGTCACTGTGCATATATCCTCAGTTACTAGGCTTCAAGCATAGGAATGGGCCCCATCAGATTCAGGAAGCCTACCAGTGGATATGGTGTCTTATCCACAGGTATACCCGCCTGTTGGGGGCAACCACTGGGTTGTGCAAATTTTTAACCACCAAGTATGGAGATATCTGTTGTGGCATTTATATTCATTTTGGGAGGGTTAGGAAAAGTAGTGGTGAAGGGCAAAGCCGGTGGAGTCATTGTGTAAGCTGATCAATAGCTTTGGCAGGGGTGGAGAGTATCTGCAAAGTTATTTGCCTTTAGCATTGGGGATTTGCAGTGCTTTTCGCTAAAGGCGGAGGTCAGTGAGAGTGCGGGTTTTTTGGGGGCTGAGTGGTTATGCAAATTAGGAAATTGGATGAGGGTTACTCAGGAAGGTTCTTCGGGGTAGATTGATACTAAGGCTGCGGATCTGCAGGGGAAGGGGAGGATCATAAACGGATAACAATCCAATCTGGTGGGCTGCAAGAAGTGGGGTGGTATTTGTTGAAGGTAAGGGTTCTAGTAGTAAGGTGGAAGCAGAATTGGTGATTGGGGCAAACAGCTGCGGAGAAGGAAACCGGGGGGTACATGGGGTAATCGGAGGAACCAGGGTGCAGGATGGGAAGTGGAGGACTTGGGAGTGGTAAAGGGAGCTATAACATATCATATCATAAAATCAACATACACTACTTTACAGAAACTTAATATTCAACTAGGAATTTTCTTTAAAATTAGGGTATACTACTTAATAAGTCTCTTAGGGAGGGTAGCTGTGGAAGCGTTAGAGGATAGATAAGGGCCAGTTCACTGGGATATCTAGTCAAAAAGTGTTGGTTACTCTTAGAATCTTATTAATTTAGTCTCAATAAGCGGAACCATCAAGTTCAGGAACCTGCAGATAGGCATATTTGTGTACGGAAAGGGTTATTCTTTCCACACCACAGGATCCCACGGATATTCCGGGTGGGTATTATTAAAATTATAAATTTCTGAAGGTAATTCATATATAAGTTTACAAAGCTTTTCTTTTAATAAACAAAATAT
>JNCO01004976.1:0-14611 GCA_000785685.1 Uromyces viciae-fabae
AATCCTTCATCCAAATATCCAAGTTTAACTGGACATTTTCCCCTCTAAAATACTTACATACCAAAGAAATAAAATGCTTAACACTCATTAAAACCTCAGTGTGTAGCCATTGCTCACATTCTTTACCTTTCATAAAGGAGCCACAAAGGACTTGAATCACATCCTTGCTCCCACAGCTATCCTGCTGTTCCCTTCCATTTTCTTTTCAAAACCAATCTGAGTGCTGGAAAGACCCTCTTAAACTTCCAATTCTTACCATCAATCAGGTGTAGCCTTGCTCCCTGTTCACTCTAAAACACTTCAGCCATCAGTTAATTTCTTGTCATTAAGAAAGGCAGAGTCCTTACTCCATTATCCCTTTCTAAATTCTGCCATAAGGGCTTAAACTCTCTAGCCTCTTTTGGAGTCTCACACCGGCTGATTAACCATATTGGGGGAGGTGTTGGATCCTGGCATGTTGGGTCCAAATACATGCGTTGATGAGACCGGAACTGGTGCTGGTGTCGTGGTTGAAGGTGAATCTGGATTCATGATTTAGGTGGGTGCTGATGCGGCACAAAAAAAAAGTATGTAAAATTAGGGGGTTGGTTCCGGGGGAATACTTTTACATAGTTCCAAAAAAGTATGTAAAACTATGTTAAAAGTGACTATGTAAAACTATGGCGTGGAATTGAGCGCACTAATTTTTGTTTTGGCGGGGTGCAGGTCGACATGGAAAATGACCTGCATGCACGCGCGCGGGTTACTCTGAAACCCCTTATTTATTGCAATTTAAATAAAACAAAGTTATTAAAATATTGAGCAGAAAAAGAAAACAGAAAAATTCAGACATCCTTGCTGCTGATCCTTGGAGGCTGGACATCCCTTGAAGTTGATGGTATGTACATATGTATGTAGGTACATAAACAAACGCTTCCTTTCAAATGAATCTTATCTTTACCTTTGTGTGTGTAATCTGGTTAACTAGCAGAGGATTTTTGAGAAGTCAGTGGGATGTGGATACAGATCACATGATCATGGATGGGATGGATGTGCATGTACCAGTGTAATGTAGTCGAAATCTAGGCTCGAGGGTAGTCGAAGGATGTATGTATTACAAGGTGTGAAATTTCAATACAACAGCTGATCTGGACTCTCAACTTCTGAAGTGGGACTGAATTGCCCAGACGAGTAGTCAACAAGTGTTTTTGCGGTGATGATGATAAATCTTGGCATTCAAGAATGAACTTTGTTTAAGAAACGTGTGTTAAAAGAATAAGAAATTAATAAATCAATCGCAAGGAAGCTCAAGACAGGTCTTTATTTCGTTGCCATTTCATCAATTAACCTTTGTTTCTCCTTCTTCACCCTCATCTACCTCCCTTGACATCGAATCTGACTTGACAACATCTTGTGTAGCGTTAACTTATCATAATTATAACTAGTAGGTAGGTATCCGATACCAGTCATACACTTTCGTTACTCATTTAAGCGTTTATGAATTACTCAGAGTCTCAAGTCCTTGGTAGATTTTATTTTAGTTTCCTTCGGATGATTATGGTTTGAAGAAGTTTTGCTTTGGAAATTCCGTCCCCTTCGGTTGTCCATGAGCTTGCTAGTGATTTAAAATTTTAACCCTTGCAGAAGACATCCTTCCTTCCTTCCTCCTTTCCTTCTCTTTCTGATCAACTATATTAAAATTAACCATCTCCATTCTTATCTTCCCCTCGACCTCCTGCTTTGAGCTTAAACTTGATTTTCTTAGCTCTCATGTCCACCGTTACTGCCAACTTCAGTACTCCTCACTCAACTTCTCGCTCTCCATCTGCCAACATCCTCCTCAAGAAGGAGAACTCTCCCCATTCATCCCCCAACCAATCCACTCCACGTACTCTCTCCATACGTTTCGCACCACTCCCAGATCCTCGTGCAAGCCGCGCCAATCTTCCTAGTCATCTGGGTCAACTCGATGTTTGGTGGACAAGAGAAGAGAAACCTGATGGCACATGGGGCGATTATCGTCTAGTTTTGCGGAGACCCAATGGTCAAATCGTGGCCATCGACGACCTCGACCCTGCCTCCGACGAACGAACTCGAGCTTTGGAGTCCTATCGACAACAGCAGCCATCCAAACCTCCTCTCATTCATCATCTCTTCAGAACTACCTCCTGGGAACCTGACTTGAATCAAAATTCTCATGTCCTCTGTTCATCTAACATTATCTCTTCCGACTCTTCAACTGCTTTCTCAAAAATTTTGCCATCCCTTTCTACTCAGACCTCCAACCTCACTAACTGCAGCTCAAACTCTAATCTACCATCGGCTGGCTCCAATACTTCTTTGAACCCTTTGTCCTTAACTCCAACTCCCTCTTGCGATTCAACCCATTCTAACCATTCGTTCAATTCAACTCATAAGTCGCCCTCTAGCTCTTCTCTCGCTAAAAAGTTACTCGATGCTATGAAGAAACCCATCTCCAAGAATTCGCATAGGCTCAATCCTACGAACAGCTTACCCATTCATGGTGACCACTTTGGTCAGCCTTTGTGTAAATCTAGATCAGCCGATTCTACGACTGGCAGTATAAGGAAGAGATTTAGTTTTGGGATCCAAACAAACAATCAGATTCTACGTCGAACTAGGTCAAAGGAAGAGGAATATTTGACTAATCCAAACCGACTCGGTTTTGATGAACCCCCTGTCCGTCGTCGATCAAACTATCCACCGGTCGCCCAGCGTAGGGTTCACATGGGCGGCGGTCGGGGTGGTGCTGGAAAGGTCGTTTTAGCCGAAGAACCTGATTTTGTTGAATGGAAACCAGCTGCAGCTGCCGCTTCTCCTGGTGCGGTAGCACTGTCACGCCCGGATCATTCAGTTGAAGATGATGGCAGTGGAATGGCATGGCTTCGAAGGCGTAAAAGGGAGAGAGAGGAGCGACTCCGGCGAGAAGAGGAGGAACGAGCTCAGATCTTACGAAACGCCTCAGGTTCCGCCCCTCTTACAACGATCAACGAGACACAATTATTACCAAATGATTCAAACCAACATCAAGCAGTCGCGATTGGTTTGAACACACTGCCCGCCAGTCGGGCTACCAATCTCGAATCGAGTCCTGTAGAAGAAAAAAAAGACGATGATCGTGACTCCTCGGCGAGCTCAATCTATCAATCTTCTATATTATCAAGGGACGGCGTTCACGCCTCGGGAGGTACTCTCACATCCACCAGCTCAGCGACGCTTAGCTCGAAAGCATCTACTGTAGATGATGATGAGGATTTGAACGAGGAAGAATTGAAAGAAGAAGAAAGGCTAAAAGCATTAGCATTAAGTCAATCCCCGTTTGTCAAAGGAGCTAGTGAAGTTTACAGAGAGTGAGTATTGTCTATGTCTCAATCATCTACACCAAGTTCAGTTGATTGATGCAGCTTTTGTAATTTCTTATTCTATGCTCTAGTCGAGAGCATCATCAAATTTTGCGGAAACCAAATGACACAAATTAAGACGAATTCCAAGTTGTCGAATTCAATTTTCCTGCTTCAATTTGTTGTGACTCAAAGGTTTATCTCTTTATTCTGATTATCAATGCTTGTTTTTTTTTTTTTGCTCCTTGTACAATTTATATATCATGTCCCTGCTTACAAATTCACCCCCACAACCTTTCTTTTCGAGACATTTCTAGTTTTTTCTCACAGTCAATGAATCAATTAAATCCCCCACTATATCTTATTTTGCTTCATCCCTTTTCCTTTATTTGTCATTCATTTGTCCTACGCCTTTCCTACGTTGATTTAATCACATCATACTCATCTTATCGAATCTTCGTTTTTTATTTTTGATTGTTTGGTGCACGTCTTTTCTTTTCCTAAAATTGATTTGCAACACATAAAGTCAATGTCCATTTGTTTACAACAAGACGTGCGATTTTTTCTCAAGAGTATAGTGTGCTCAATTATGAATCTTAGTTTTACATAGCCAATTTCACCGGGGGATGAACAATACCTTGGAAAAAATCCTTTCAGGACATCCCCGTGAGGTAATAGGGGGTTTCAGAGTAAATCTCGCGCATGCATGCAGCTCATTTTTCTGAGTGGCATGCACCTGGCATGCACCCCGGTGAAAAAACATTTACACTGAGCTAGGGTTGGGTGCGCCAACTTTGGAGTGAGGCGCGCCAAGGGCACCATTTTTTTTTCCCAAAGCTGGCGCCCTTTGCAGGGGACGCCAAGGGCGCGCCCTTTTTTCAATTTTTTTTTAAAAAAACCCTTAATGAACCAATAAATTACCCTTAATCGCTCTTTTCTTGTATATGTAGTGATTATAACAATTAAAAGTAGGTAACTTATTGTAATTTAGTAAAAAAAAAAGAAATGAAAATAATTAAAAAAAGAATAAAAATTAAAGAAAAAGAATAAAAAATTAACTCGTGTGAGTGGGAACCCAAATATCCTTTGGATCCCAGTTACATTCACCATTGTTGTTATCATTGTCATCTAAATTTATTATATCTTGATCTTGCTTATGATCTCCATTAGTTTCCCAAAGGTTGAAGTCAAAGAATGTCTCCATCCAAGTGTTTTCCCTTGAGATCACAACATCTTCCGAGTCTGTATAAGCAGTGCCATTTTCAAATTCCTCTAATTCTGTAACATTTTGAAATAAATCATACGACTGCATGATTTCATGTTCAGATAGCACTTTTGAGACTGATACTGATCTGATTTTATTTGAGTATTTTTTTTTTTAGATGAGACTGGGTCACCTTGAATCATCTGAAGTTTGATTTGAGCTAACATCTTGAGAGTTGATGGCTTCATACAATTTTGGGATTTTGTTTTGATGGAGTTCATGATAGAGAATAAACCTTCTACTCCTGCTGCATGGGGGATAATCTCCAAAATTTGAATGGCAAGTTGTTTCAACGTACTGGATTCAGGACAGATGGTGATAGTTTGCCAGTAGTCAAGAGGATATGATGGTGAATTGTTCTTTGAAACTTGGACATTAAATGGAAAAATAAAATTGTAGTATTGGTTTATTGAGTTTTGGATTGATAATGCCTCCAATCTTGTGTAATTCCAACATTTTGCAAGTTCGAGTAACATTCTGCCCATATCTTGAAGGGAATGTTTTTTAGAAACTGCTAATTGTCGATATGATGGATGAAGGAAAAAAGAAAGGATGTATATGTCTTCTTTGAATACTACAGTTCTTTTCAAAAAAACATTGATACAGTGGTGTTTGAAGTTTTCAAATTGAGCATAAACATGTGTATCTTGAATCTGTTTGTAAGTTTTGATGAGGACCCTCCATATACACGACAAATTAGTGCTACTATGCTCTAATTCAGCAATTCCATCCACAACTGATTGAAGGAGCTTGACAAGAATCAACTGGGATGTAAAATGGTCCCGGCCGTTTATGATTTTGATGATGCTTTTTGTTATTGATGGAGAATCAATTGCAGGATTTTCAAGCAAATTGTGACAATATTTAAACCCTTCTTCATGTGACTCAACACCAAAGCACATTTTTGCCATTGAATACCATTGTGTTTTGCATAAGGTTGAAAGGGGGTGCTTCACTGAGTTTCTTGAACGCCAATTGCTCAATTGTTCCCTCCAAAATCCGGATGTGGTGAAATAGTTGACTAGGCTTTTATTTGCTTGGACGATTTCGTGCATGATTGGATGATTGACTATGTCTTTGGCAATGAGATTGAAGACATGTAACACACAATACACATTAACAATGTGTGGATACTTGATATTAATAATTTTCTACAAGAAAAAGGTCATTCAATCAATATGAAATCAAAATATGAGTGAGAAATACTTAAAAAGCTTCACTGAGTTTCTTGAACACCAATTGCTCAATTGTTCCCTCCAAAATCCGGATGTGGTGAAATAGTTGACTAGGCTTTTATTTGCTTGGACAATTCGGTGCATGATTGGATGATTGACTATGTCTTTGGCAATGAGATTGAAGACATGTAACGCACAATACACATTAACAATGTGTGGATACTTGATATTAATAATTTTCTACAAGAAAAAGGTCATTCAATCAATATGAAATCAAAATATGAGTGAGAAATACTTAAAAAGTTAAAATGGATCTTACACGTAATTTGAGCATTAGAGATGGTGAATCGGTAACAATAGCATTGAGAGAGTCGATATTCACCATTTTATTCTTGAAAGTTTCTTGCAATGAATCAAAGATATTTTCTGCTGTATGTCTCTTGCAGTTCAGATCAAGAATGTCAAGGAAAATTTTGAATTATGAGCCTCTCTGAATTAAAACAGCATAAATGCTGTTACCACTGTTATTGGTCCATCCATCAAGAGATACCGTCAAGTTCGTGGAATTTTGAAGTTGATTGATTAATTCCAGTTCATGTCTTGCGTGGACAGTTGGCAAAAAGTTTTCCACAAGATTCTTGCAGAGTGGAAGCTGGTAGACACTCCTACAAAGTTGTTCTTGGTATTGTTTGAAGTAAGGATTCTCCAAGATTTTAAAGGGCAAGTTTGAGCTAACAATTGTTTTCAGAATGAGTTTGTGTAAGTTTGCAGTTTGTTCACTCGAAATCGGCCAGAAATAATTTTGAATAAATTCTTGATGTTTATTTTTAGAATGAGAGGGTATGGAAATTTGTATTGATCTTGAGTTGGATTTAGAAGTTTCTCTTGATTGTTTTGATGAGCTAGGTGCATCAGATTCAGCAATGGAATTGCTTTCGGTCTCTTTCAGAACTTTTTGGATGTACTTGCTTTTATCGTGCGGTGAGATTACAGTACATATGTCCTTGATGTGAATAAAAAGTGAGCTGGGCTTGGCATGGATGAAGACCTTGTTGCAATGTGGGCATTTTGCCTTTCTTTGTCTAGATTTGCTAGATGGGATGTGAGATGACATTAAGAATCCTTTCCATCTCTTCCCATGAACTTGAGTGGGTTTTTTCCAGGATTCATCTGATTGTGATGGAGAAGCGTTTTCCATCAATTTTGTAAGAAAAAATAATTGAACGATTCAAATTTCTGGAAATAATTTAAAGCAATTCTCAACAAATAATAAGAATTGTAAGGCAGAAGAAAAAAGGTCTTACCATTGGTCGTTGTCTGTGAGCTAGGTCAATGCTGAAGGTGGTAGAGATTGGCGCTGTCGGTTCCAGAATGCGAAGTGTTCCGTATTGAAAAAATCAAAATAAAATTGATTTGAATAATGGAGGAATCAGCTTGATAGGCCTAGAAAACCGGGGGTTTCCCACCTTCCCCCACCCCCCCTACGGGGGGTGACGGGGCATTGCGCGCCAATGGCGCCGCGCACCCAACCCTATACTGAGCACCCCAACCTTTTGTTTTTTCTACTTGATCTCACTCCTAGGGGTGGACCCCGTGAGCAGGGAAACAGATATGCCCGGCTATCCAACCCGTTGGGTCGGATGTCGGGGGCAAAATTTTCCCAAAATACCCATTTTTTTTGTGTAAATGTCACGGGAGCAAACATAAGAACGTTTGGGGCCCAACAGGTATATAGCAGGAAGTGCTCCAGGCTGAGCTGTTACAGTTGCAGACTGTGGGTGGGTTTTTTTTTGTAAGAAAAAGGTGAAGGATGAGGGTGTGTAGAGCCATCAACCTGGCTGGGTAGTGTTAGGGATGTACTTGGTCATGGCATGAGAAACAACTTGGAAAGAATGATGAGAAACAAAAAAGGGTACAATGACAATTGGAATTGAAACTCAAGTTGAAAGCAATGAGAGGCAAATTCCACTTTTAGCATGGGCTTTGGAATTGATGAGAAACAAAATTGATTGGCCTTTGATTGAGGGGTTGTCATTGAGTCAAAAATGGGGTTGAAATCTAATTTGGCTAAGAGATAGAATCATGAGTTTCAAAGCCAAGCCTGAAGTACTATTTATGTGCAAACAATTATGTGCAACGGCCCAATGTCATCATTGGATCCAATGATCCTGATGAACCCATGCAATCAGATTCAAGCTGGTGACTTGGAGAGACCGTACCTAGCCTCCGGGTATCTAGAGGGAATGACCAAAGTCCATAGGGTATACACACAGGTAAATAAAAATCCCCATTTGCCCTTTTAGCATGGGCTTTGGAATTGATGAGAAACAAAATTGACTGGCCTTTGATTGAGGGGTTGTCATTGAGTCAAAAATGGGGTTGAAATCTAATTTGGCTAAGAGATAGAATCATGAGTTTCAAAGCCAAGCCTGAAGTACTATTTATGTGCAAACAATTATGTGCAACGGCCCAATGTCATCATTGGATCCAATGATCCTGATGAACCCATGCAATCAGATTCAAGCTGGTGACTTGGAGAGACCGTACCTAGCCTCCGGGTATCTAGAGGGAATGACCAAAGTCCATAGGGTATACACACAGGTAAATAAAAATCCCCATTTGCCCCTGTTTTCCGACCCGGTATCCGGGATTATTGAGACAGGAGTTTCCTTTGAGCATAATTATTCTGGGTATCTCCAATGGGAAATACCACGGGAAGGCTTGAAGCCTTTGGGTATCACCCAGTGTCCACCCCTACTCACTCCCACCTCCATTACCACCACAGATCCCCCTTTTCTCTTTTTTTCTTGCTTCAATTTATTTATCTATCATTTCTGTAAAACCTCAAAAAAAACCTTCACTTCCATCTTCTCCATTCTTACTTCATTCTCAATAGCCTATCAGGGATGTTTTCTCTTTATTTTTCTCATTACTTTTCTATTGAAATTCATAATCTGATTCTTGAAATAAATACCAGTATAAGATTCTAAGGAATGAAAGAGAACATCCAATCTACTATTGACATGAACTGCACAAGTACAATTTTTGGTATATAAATTTTCTAGAATACTGAGTGTAGGTCTTAAGGCTCTATTCACAATTCCAGTTTTAGCTTCCAAGGGTGTATAATCAAATATCTATACATAAATTTGCATACACACATGAAAGGTTAGTCTCACAAGTGTGACTGAGTTTTATCTAAATGTATATACTAACAAAAGCTCAAATATTTTTAGATCCAGTACCGACAGTAGTAGACATGGTAATGAAAGGTTTGAGATTTTCTCCTATAGTTGAACCTTTACCAAGGTGCATTGAAAAGCTTGAGTAACAGTGCTTTTGGAAAGCAAATTAATAAATTGGCTCCTTTGAAAGTATTTATTAACAATCTGCCACACCTACTTCCCAGAATTGAGAAAAATCACAAGATTTTCCAAATTCAAATTCTTTTTCCTACATTGATCTTTTGTTAGCCAAATTGAAAAGGAAAGAAAAAATAATAAATTGCCATGTTTCAGTATTGTAACAACATGTTGGACGCATGAACTACCATCAAAAAGTAATTACAGGCCCTTGTACTAATGCTGGCATTCATGGAATCCCCTACTAGAGCATATTGTTATCCAACTGGGCTATATCAAGGGTGGGTCAGCTACGCTATAGATAGCGTTAGTGTAGCGTAGTTTTAGCTTTTTGCGCTATGCTAACAGGAAGTTACAGTTAGTGCATGATTTTGAACACTAACACTACAAAAAATTGGATTTTTTTTTGTAGCTATAGCGTAGCATTAGCTGAGCTATAAGAAACCAGCTAACACTACTAATATTTCCCTTTAGGGTTGTTAGCAAATCAAAATGCTACACTAACATGTAGCGTAGCAATGGTAACCGCTCCACTATCATGTAAAGTAGTGTGACACCTACACTAAATGTTAGAAATTGTTACGACTCAACCTTGTCTTTTTCATTTTCTTCAACTCAGAAAAAAAGCTCTAATTTTTCTCAGACCAACATAACCAAACCACTAAATCAAGCAAAAAAAGTCCAATATTACTCCAATCCACTCAAAAATCTCCAAACACTTTTCCAATTCAACCTGCAGCTTCATCATCTGATCCCCAGAATGTATGTTGTTTTGGCTCTTCTCTTCTTCTTTTTTCTATTTTTTTATTTCTCTTTTATTTTTCTTTTCAAATCAACATTATTTTAAGATTAGTGGTACTTGATTTGATTGGAACCAATTAGTGAGTGCTATTTCAATGGCTTATCTTATCTTATTTTTTATTTGAAACTACTACATTTGTCTCTCTGAATTCATAGGTTAACTTCAATCAAGTGGATCTCGGAAACTATGTATGATAAGACCAACCCCTTGCAGAGTTAATTATAGAGCTGAACCTCAGCTTTCATTTAATCCAAACATTGGCAAAATCGGTTAAGTATTTAAAAAGATATGATTGTTTCAATTTGGCGTCTCTAAATAAAGAAAATGAATCCGTTTCGTTTCATGGTTTTATCCTTAATCAATACAAAATCGAAAGGATAGGAGTAAATCCTCTCTCTGAATGAGGCCGAAATCCTAATGATTTTTTAATTTTCATTTTTTAAGTAAAAAGGTTTGGCACCCTGGAGGGTTTTGTGTCAATCAGTTTTTTTTTTTTTTTTTTTTTTTTTAAATTGGACTAATTGTCTTTTATTTTAATGCATGCAGGTAATTTCTTTATACCAATGAATCACTGAAATACCTCTTGAGGACCTTCTTTTGGTAATGGATTTGCCCTATGGTCAAGGATCTTTGCTAATGTATGTTTCTTGTGCTTAAATAATTTTTTTGCAAATTCTCCACTCTTTTCAGTATTTTTTCTATCCAATTTTTCATTCATTTCTGCACTTTTCCCTTTCATAATAAGCAAATATGAGATATGAATTGCTTGGGATTTATTGTCTTGGGATGATTGAATTCTTGCCAATGAATATATGATTATCAATATTTTATTCCTTTTCACTTCCCACATATGGGATTATAAATTATTTGTTGATTAATTATCTTTGGATACTTGCTACATCTAAAATATAACCAAGTGGAAAGAAAATTTTTATGATTCCTCTAATAATTTACTTCTCAAGAATCATTTTTTTTTTCATTCACTTTCCACACAATTAGAGGTTATTTGTTGATTAATTTTCTTGGGATGATTGCAACTTTTACAATATAATGAAGTGGTAAGGAAATTTATAGATTACACAAAATCACAGAGTGTGATCATTTAGGCTACATATTAGCATAGTGCCAGGCTTAGATATGAAACAAAAGAGTAATAATAGCTCTTTGTACTATTCCTGCCCTGATATAATATAATATAATATGTAATTATATAATATAATATGTAATTATATAATATAATATGTAATTATATAATATAATATGTAATTATATAATATAATATGTAATTATATAATATAATATGTAATTATATAATATAATGTGTAATTATATAATATAATATGTAATCATATAATATAATATGTAATTATATAATATAATATGTAATTATATAATATAATATGTCATTATATAATATAATATGTCATTATATAATATAATATGTCATTATATAATATAATATGTCATTATATAATATAATATGTCATTATATAATATAATATGTCATTATATAATATAATATGTCATTATATAATATAATATGTCATTATATAATATAATATGTCATTATATAATATAATATGTCATTATATAATATAATATGTCATTATATAATATAATATGTCATTATATAATATAATATGTCATTATATAATATAATATGTCATTATATAATATAATATGTCATTATATAATATAATATTTGTCTCTGCTGCAGAAATATGGATTTACCTTTTTCTGAGACTTAATGAGGTATGGTATGTCACTGATGTGCACTTTTAGTGACACTAATGCTTTAAAATAAATAAGAAATAATTACTAGGAAGGGGCTTGAGCTTACTGGCTACTTCCAGAGGCTGTAGTCCTTCTTCTGATAATTTCTAAGAGAATTTATGGCACTCAGATGGAGGGGGGAATGTCCTCAGGTCTGGGGAATAATTCTCAGTGGTTATAAATAGTGAAATGGTAAGAGCTTTGGTATAATGACACAAGCAATGAAAGGTGGTTTAGTGGTATATATGTATGTTTTTAATAATTGAGTGAGTAAATGGGAATTGGGGCGTACAAAGGCCTCTATTTATATTTCAAACTTGATTACAAGGCACTATGAGGGTGCAGTAAGTTCTGAGGTGTGTTTTCACACATCATGGGGGGATATTCCTTCCCTCTATATCTTTATTACATATTTATTAACTCAGTTGTAACAAAGAATATCTAATGAACATCATAATTACGAGTTTTTGACTTATTTCTGACATATTACATATGTAACCTGGGAAATTATTTTAAATTAGGTTAAAAGATGTTTTTAGACGTCTCCAGATATCCAGGATAAATCAGGATTCCTTGGGACATCATTTCTTCTATTTTATTTTGAATTATTCCCCATGGGGTAATAATATTCTCACACCAAATGACTAAGATCAGCCACCAGGGTAATTAGTCATTTGTTTTTGTGGCAACACCTCAAGAATGATCTAATTAGGTAATTATATGGTGTGAAATCCATCTATACCATAATTACATATATGGCACGTGCATGTTCTATGTGTTGTAACACTGAGCCAATCATAGCAGGTGATTTCCCTGTTACCAAGGCGCTGTCAAAAGTTCCCAAAGGGGTTTTCCCTTATGTAATTAGACCTCCTGGCGCAGGGTTTCCACTCCTTTGAGGGGTTTCTGGCCTATTCCCTGGTTAAAATATCCAGGATTGGCTCTTTCAAGCCCTTGTAGCTCCTAGGGGTTACACTCCATGATATTTATGGGTTCCTGGAAGTATGGAGCATACATAGAACATGTTTTTATGTTATGTATGTTAAAAAATATTTTAATATATTTTTATTTTATTTTAATGTTTTTATTTTTAATTCATGAAATAATGATAATTCTTAATATAAGTTGGTGAGAAACTTATATTGAATCTTGAATAGGAATTCAAATATGAAATAATACTTTGATAATAATAATTATAAAAAAAGATATTAGTATTTTATTTAATTAATTAATTTAATAATTATTATTAATAATAATAATAAAATAATAATGAATATATAATTTGTAGTTTAATTGGATTGTTGTTCAATCTCATAACCTGAAACATAGATATACCCTATGCTACTAGTAGTGTAGACACCCACTATGCTAAATGTTAGCCTAGACACCCACCATGTAATGAGAGTAAAACTTTAAGGTAAAATTTCAATCAGCAAAAAATATGAACAAAAATAGAAAAATAAAATGAATGATCAAGAATAAAATAAATAGAAAAGACATAAAGAAAAGAAATAATAAATAAATAATAAAATAATAAAATAGGATTATTTTTCTACCTTCAAGGACAAGATCCAAGAATAAAAATAAAATAGAGTAAGACTGAGTTGGTGAGATGTTTTTGCTGATTGATTGATGAGACTAGTAATAATAAAAATTGATTTAAGGTGAGTATGATAAGAATAAAATAATGAAATGAAAATAAAAAATAAAATAAAATAAAAAATAAAATAAAAATACCAAAGGCTGATGTGATATGATAATAATTTTAATCTTTAAATCTGAGAACAAAATATAAAAATCTGGAGGAGACTGATTAAAAATAAAAGAGATTAATGTGCTGAAAAATTAGATTTGAGTGAGTTGAAATTCATAAATACCAAAGTCTTCTGTCCAGTTCACAAAGACCTTCTTATGATTGTATCAGAAATAGAAGATGAAAAAAAAAATTAAGTGTGAGAAAATTTTTCTAAGTCTACGTTGCTAAACCCCTAATTTTAATTTTAAGACCCCTGGCAGATTGACTAATTAATTTTCAGAGAAATACAAAGTTAACAATGTTAGTGTAGACATATGCTGCACTACTTTGTAGAGGAATTTCTGCTAGCAGTGGTAAAACTAAGCTACCTGTTAGTGTAGAGGCCATTGAATTCATCTAGCACTACAGAAATTCTGTCAAAAAAAAAAGTGCTACACTAACATTTAGCATAGCAGCCTGTAGCTTCAGCTAATGCTAACCAAATCAAGGGCCAAAAAATCCTTGCTACACTACCCTATATTTGGTCTGTAGCAACCCTATATTTGGCCTGTAGCGTATTGAGCGGTGTAAGACTCAATAGGATGTTTTGATTAACACCTATTGCTGAATGGTAAGAGGTATGGTGGAGTTGCAGATTGACTAATTAATTTTCAGACAAATACGAAGTTAACACTATGCTAAATGTTAGTGTAGACATATGCTGCACTACTTTGTAGAGGAATTTCTGCTAGCAGTGGTAAAACTAAGCTACCTGTTAGTGTAGAGGCCATTGAATTCATCTAGCACTACAGAAATTCTGTCAAAAAAAAAAGTGCTACACTAACATTTAGCATAGCAGCCTGTAGCTTCAGCTAATGCTAACCAAATCAAGGGCCAAAAAATCCTTGCTACACTACCCTATATTTGGTCTGTAGCAACCCTATATTTGGCCTGTAGCGTATTGAGCGGTGTAAGACTCAATAGGATGTTTTGATTAACACCTATTGCTGAATGGTAAGAGGTATGGTGGAGTTGCAAACTCCGCCTCTTGGTTGATCAGACTAACAACACCCCAGACTTGGTATGCAGGCTTTTTATTAGCGTGATGAGATGATATCTCCTGTCTAGCTGGGTTAGAGTAGTGGATATGCTTTATAAG
>KN362160.1:1323-14608 GCA_000785685.1 Uromyces viciae-fabae
TTTTGTGTACTCCCTAAATATGGAGTACTTAAATTTCTTCTTTGGAGCTAAAAAGTTCAGAAGATGAAGGAGAGGGTCTCAGGATGCTGGGAAAAAAGTGTAGTTACTCTAGGACACCTAGAAGTATTTTTAAAAAATATTTAAAATATTCAAAAAGCACTTGACGGCCTCCTGACATCAAAAGGTGGTGCACGCCAGGTTTTGGGCGGTGCAAAAAACGACCTCCAATAATTATGACATTAATTAATTATAATTATGATTTAATTTTACGTTGTTAAAATCAAAATGATTTTGAATAAAAAACTGATAAATCTATTTCACAAATTATTTACCATGCTTTGATCATGATTGTTGAACCATGATCAAAACATGACATATTAACTAATTTATGCAATTAATGCAAATCATGACATCATTTGAGACACAGAATAAATTTTTTCTTATCATTCTTTTTAAACTTCTTTTTTGCTCATTGTCATAGATCATTAAACAATTATCATGTTGAATCTTTTCAATTAACAATTAAAATAACAACATTTTTATTCTTCTTAATTAAGAACCAGCTTAAATTATTATCCTTATCATTCTTTTTAAACTTCTTTTTTGCTCATTGTCATAGATCATTAAACAATTATCATATTGAATCTTTTCAATTAACAATTAAAATAACAACATTTTTATTCTTCTTAATTAAGAACCAGCTTAAATTATTATCAATAATTATTATCAATTAAAATAACTAAATCCTCATCATTATATTTATCAAATTTAATATTATCATTATTAATTTTACAATTAATCATCATTAAAATTCCATTATCTTTATTCATTTATCATCTTTTAAATATTCATTTTTACCCTACCTTGTTTTTAGGTATTTTTATTTCTATTCTTCATTTATAAATTTATTTATTTATTATTGTTTAAAAACAAAAAATAATTTAAGACTTGTTTTTAGTTGCTTAAATTGAAATTCTTTTGGTTATTCAATTCGTTTTATCTTGATATATTAATCTTTAGTTTCCAAATTATTGTATGAATTTTACTTATTGAGTCAAGGTTGTAAGGGTCCTAACAAGGCTGACAACAATATTTTCAGTTTCAAGATCTCTTGAATCCTGAGATTCAAGAATGAGAGTATGAAGGCCATGAGAATCCATATCTAAGATCAACAAATGATGATGCATCACTTGATTCAAAATGGAGCAACTTGATGAAATTCAGGCACATAAACTTGTATGCCCTATTAATCACTCTATTAATGGTTTGCCTCTACATAAGTATCAACTCAAGATTGTTCATTTAATTTTCAATTCCCTAAAATCATCAATTAAAACTTATACTGGTTTCCTTTCTTAAAACAGGTACCAATTACCAGATTTGCATGGAATCATTGGCTTGGAGTAATAAATATGGCTGATATAAAATTTCTTCATGAATAATTTCAAAAATGATATCAACTTAGAGGAGCAAATCAGGAAGATAGGACAAGAGATAATAGATTTGATCAAGATACCCAATGAATTTTTTTAATCAACTACCATTAAAACAAACAGATTGGACCTCAATTTTCTCATCTTGCTTCAATCTATGCTTTTGTTTCTTCTTTTTGTTATCTGATTTAATTTTTCATTCAGAAAAACGTTTGTGTGTTTGATTTGCTCTCAAAACTAGCAAATATCAAAAAATTAAAAAAAACTTCATCCAATATGAACATCCATCAGACTCTTGACTTCCATCTTAAATTTTTACTTATTTTATTGATTGTTGGTTTAGTCTTTGCCTTTGGTTTTTTTCCAAACAAGTTACATAAACGTGCTTTCAAGTTGAAAAAGAAGTCAAGTTAATTAATCTGGATTTTTTCTCCTTCCCCTTAGGTCACAAGTTTACCTGCCATTTTATTGTAAAAATAGTATTTATAAATCATTTATTTATGGTCTGGAAATGGGATATGTGATCCTAGTTGTTTGTAGTGGAGAGTTTGTAAGCCTTGTTAAATGAAAAAATAAGTAGTGCAAAAGTTCATGTGGGTAAATGAAACATTCAATTTTACAAACTTTCATTGCTCAATGATTATGATTTTAAAGTTGAAAAGGTTGTAAAGGTATGTTTCATGAGAAAAATCCTTAGGTGGTGTAAAACTACATAGGCCCCTATGGGATATATGCTTTGACATGCCTTATCTTTTACATGGCAAAAGGGTTGTAAAATAATACTTGCAAAATTATAGGTCCCCATAGTCAAAACCATTTCACTTTATTTCCTTAAAGATTTCAGTGTGAACAACATCTGGATGTTGCCTTATCCTCATTTTTTTCTAATTTGGTTCTGACTTGGTTCCAATTTGGTTATAATTCTGTTCTAACTTGGGTTGTAAATTTCCTTGGAATTAGTTCTAACTCACCTCTATCTTTGCATTCCATCTCTCCCAACTCTGCTTAAAAATCTTTCCATAGCTTCTACCAGACTCTCATAACTCTGTGCCTACCTGGTTTGTTTCTGCCTGGAAATTCATTTTGAATTACCTTTATATTTCCATTCTATCTCTCCTAACTCTGTTTCCAACTCCTTTCATATCTTCTCCCAGAGTTTCATAACTCTCTGCTAACTTGGTTTGTAACTTCCTTTTCATTTCTGTTGTTTTTCTGGTCTTTCATCTCCACTCACATCCTCCTAAATTTTCTTTATTCTTTTATAATAAAATAAAAATCAATATTCTCAATTTTCTATTAAGTTTGATTTAGCTTTCCATAGGTGTGTAGTTGCCTCTGGGGATAGTTCATATCATTAACGGTGTAGCTGCTTTGAATGTAAAATTTATTTATAAATTTTCCATGGTAGTTGTGGTTGATTTATCTTTCTATTTCACTCTTTGTGTAGTTGCGGAGTGATTTACTTAGTATAGCTCATAATCAACATGTTGTTGATTGTGGTACTTAGCATAGTTTGTATTTTTAAGTCATGTGTAGTTGTGAGAAGATTATTTTTGTTTTTATAATATGTCACAAGTTTTTGACATATTCTCTTGTTTTAGTATTTTGTTCATTTTTGATGAAATAAAATTTATCAAGTCTGAGCCTCAAGTTGCTGCTAAATAAAATTGATCCCAGCTCCTCTTTCAATCAATTCTCATTTTCTCATAAAGTTCTCCTTCCTCAAGTCCAATAATTCAACAATTTCACCCTAACTTATGTCTAACTTTGCACTCTATCCATCCTAACTCTGGGCTCAACTTCTTCAGATTCAGGTCTAATTGTTTTGTGACTTTTTAATAAATTGGAAATTGATGTATAAAGAAAAAATGGAAAAAAATAAAACAAGAAGAAATAAATAAATAAAAATACACCTATTTACAATGGTGGTAGTGTTTTTTCGAACAGAAGGGCAGGTTTCAAATAACCCACTTTTTCTTTTTCTTTTTCTTTTTCTTTTTCTTTTTCTTTTTCTTTTTCTTTTTATTTTTATTTTTCTTTTTATTTGCTTTTTCTTTTTCTTTTTTCTTTTTCTTTTTCTTTTTCTTTTTCTTTTTCTTTTTCTTTTTCTTTTTCTTTTTCTTTCTTTTCATTTTTTTTTGTTTTTTTTGTTTTTGTTTTTCCTTTTCTTCCTATATTTCCTTTTGTTTTTTCTTCCTTTTTTCTTTCAGAAAAACGGAAGGGTGGGTTGTTAAGAACCCACCCTTCGTTTCAAACAAATACTGCCTCTAGGCCGGTTTGTAAAAGCCCGCCAAAAAAAATTCAAAAATTTTTGTTTAAAAAAAAATGTGGATTCTTGGAAACCCGCCCAAAAAAGAAGGCAGGTTTTTAAAGATCCGCCGTTTTTGATCCAGGTTCTTTTTTTGGGAAAAAATTTGGCAGCATTTGAAAAACTGGCCTAAGTAAAGTGGTGTTTCGCAAAGCCCGCCAAAAAAGTAGTGAAAACAAGATTTTTTGGTAGTGGATTTAAGGGCCCCCAAGAAAAGACTCTATTGATGTACATACAAGTCAATCTGGAAAGGCTTCTGATTCAATTAAAAAACAAAGAACTAGAGTACATTTCAGTCAAAACTGAAAGAGAGCTTGCTTCAATTAAATAAGTAAACCTGTTTAGCAAGAAGGTTAATAAAACAAAAGTAATCCAAATGTTTTTGCTAGAACCAGGGCGTAAGAAGAGGATGAAAATTGACGCGGTTTGAAAAGTCACTACTTGTAGAAGGCCCCGCCTTGTATAAATAGCCTGACGCTGACTCAAGATCATGTGACTGAAAGACAACATAATCTTTTCAACAGTGCACAAATAAAGAAAATATGATTCAAATTCAAATTTTAACTATCCATCTTTCACTGTAAGAGAAAAACTTCCCATGATATGTACAGCGTTTAAGATACATCTTCTATTTATTTCAACAAAATACTAAGCAAAATAAAAGCAACGAGTTTTTATAATGTAATGACAACAACAACAAAAAAACATCCCGAAAGACCAGGAATCTTAAATGGTGAAATACGTATGGGGAAAAGACGTTGTGATATATTAAGGATTTCCGACAGTTGTTAGATCTCCATGAAGAGCAGTAGTACACTGAGAACGATATTGCCAATATCCTTTGCGAATAGGATCGAGTTTTTGACCAAGTAAATCATAGAGCTTATCAAAATGGAAAAACCGAGGAATTTAATTTTTATAATTAGCCAAGAAAGTTGATAAGATAAATCAAGGAAGAAGTACTGACCCGTAAGGCTTCATTAGCTTTTAGGCGAGACTCGGAATAGATATCTGCTAACACTTCATTAGCTGCAACTACCGGGAGATTTGACTGCTTATTTAGACCTGATGGCCAGCTGTTTTCAAAGTTTAATTGTTGTGCAGTTTTTGTCAATGGGACGACAAAGTCTTCAAGTGTATTTAAATTTATAGAGCCTCTTTCTAAAACACTGTGTTACCAAGTGACAGTTAAATTTTAGATACCAGTTCAGAATCAACAAAGGTTTGAAATTCAAGCGAGTACATACCCTCTGAGATAGTTCCAGGCACTTGGATTGTTAGGAACTTTAAGTATTTGTTGCTTAGCGAATTCGATTTCTCGTTCAACTAAGACCTTCAAATCATCTAATGATAAATTAGGACTGTGGAAAGGAGTAGTGTCAAAAACTACAAAAAACCTATGGTTCCACGCCGAGTTATTACGAATGTCATCAGCTAGAAGATCTGAAAAAGAGAGATAAACGATTTCCGAGGTTCAATAAACGGCAAGGGATTCTAAATTTGGGAACGAAATAAAGATACCTTCTGTGCATTTTACTTCTCCTTCCCATAACTCGGGTCGATTGTACTTGCATAACAACGCTTGACGACTGTGGTGAAAAATGTTGATCTTAGTTGAACGGATGGATTGTTTGGTTATATGCAAGTAAATACTTACTAGGTCCAAGTGTGATAATTTTTGGCATCGCTTTTGAGGGTTTCATTTACGAAGTCAATCTCGGCGGTCACATCTTCAAGCAATTCGATTATTAACGCCCGATGTTGCCTGTCAAAAGAAAGACGCAACTTTAGATTAATGATCAAAAGTAGCTCATGGATTGCGATATTCACCAGGCTTGGTATGATTTGCGCATAGCTGGCATATGTTTATTTAACATCTTTAATTCTTTCTCGATATGTTTTCCATCCGGATTGACAGCATGGAGATGTTTTAGTATTCGGGATCTATAATTCCTAGCGAAAGAAATGACCGATATGGAGTAAACAAATCTTAGTCAGAGCGATCAAGTAATGTTAGGGAAGACACTATTTTTTGAAATACTTACCAGACTGTATAATGAGACCCATTGATCTGTAAGATGAAGGTAGTTAGACTGAGCGCTCGTTCGGATAGTTCCTGCTCCTTGAAAAGCGCCCGAAAAAGATTCATGGCTTTTCGGTCTGCGGCGACGTAAAGGGATCAGCCATCTCTAGAATTTAGAAGAAGTAGAATGACCAACAGTCTAGATGGTAAAGGATCTGAACCATCGGTCGCTCAGTATCAGCTTGAGGGATTGGAATCACGTCACTCCATAGATTATCTTGGTTGACAATGCTGTCTTCAATCTCAGCTTTACTGTCTTTGGGAGACTTTTCTGACATATTCAGCTTCTTGTTGTGAGAATCGTGTAGGGTAGATTGAGTCCGTAAGCAGTGTAACTTGATTTGATTTGAGATATGTTTGGTCAAAGGTTGATTCGATGACTTGAGTTGTGTGTAGCTGGAATTATATGAATCGCAGTTATTAACTGAGTCCAAGGTGGATGGGTTCAGCTTCTTCCATCGGCTACGCGGTGCTTCTTCCCATGCATCTCATGGCGAAGTATTTCCTTCTCCATCATACTTGAAAGGAAATATGTATGAAGTAATTCTAGCTGCGCAACACAGTTCGTTTCGTACAAAGGAAAGATGAAGCTCCAAGTTGAGATATGTACCTAAATCGGGCAAGACTACCCAACCCATTAATCATGTAAAACTTTGACGTTCGGCTCCGGATTTAAACAAAAATTTGCGAGCAGATAATAAACATTACAAGCTATCCACAAACAATGCAACAGCTTGTTTCAATTTGTTTTTAAGCAGAAACTGATTCCTACACGGTACTTGATGCGTATTACATGCATCGTATAGTTGTGACTCAACTTCACCATTTGAGTCTCTTTTGACATAAGCAAGTCATTGCCCTCAAACTTGAGATCAATTTGTACGCCATAGTTACTTTTACTACAAGCTCACAAATGAGTTCTAAAGTAATTTATACCATAATTTTCTTCTCTAACATAATTATCATTTGACTTATTAAAACCTCTCAGTGCGCCCGAGTAGTGAAAAAATCCAACAAAATAGTTCCCACCCTTAATGGTCGCTATGAGTCAATTTAATTTACATGCTAGGGTTCAGGGGGGCTGTGTCACCTACTTCTGGCTAACCTCCAGGTAGTCCCAGGAAAGAAATATTACCATCTGATGCAATTTTTTGGCCCTAAGATATGAAATCAGATGGTCAAATATGATATGGTAGAGCTATAGTGTGCTTCCAACCTTATTGTTTCTTTGTGTTTCACTCATGTCATGACTTGAGAGAATCCCCAACGGAGCTGCTACCGCGTGTGTTTTAGGGGCCCGCAATGGTTTTTTTGCCCCCAACAGAGCCGAAAGGGGTTTAGATCACTTGACCTTGATGTAGCGGCTGTTGACCCCGCCCTCCATCCAACATTTTTCAACAATTCCGGTCGGAGCGACCCAGATTTTAACTTTCAAATACATCCTTGACATCTTTCCAACAATGGCTTCCCAAGAATCAACCATTGATCCCTCCCTGTGTGGAACTCTCTTCTATGTCAGATCTTCCTGGTTCTGAAATCAAAATCCAACTCCCAAAATACCAAATAAAGCTAAATCCAGCAAATCCGATCTTGATTTTTTGACATCCAATCATGCTGAGCTTTTCACTCTCAAGACACAAAAAAATAAAAAAATTAAAACACAAAACAACTGAATTAGAAGATCAAAAAAATGATAATAGAAAGCCAAAAAATCCCAACCGGAAGATTGACAAAGATAAAACTTTGTGCATGAGCTGGCTTGATACATCCCGTGATGCAGTTTTTGGATCTAATCAGTCAGCAAAGGGGCTCTGGGAGTGAATTCACAAGATCTACAAGGAACTGATTGATGAGCTCAACAATGAGCATAAAAGGGACTGTAAATTCAAGCCCTATCCAACCCGCATCCAGAATTCCCTTGAGTGTTGATGGGCTATGATTCAGCAATGTGTCAACAAATTTTGTGGTTTTTATCTTCAAATAGAAAGGTGCTTGGCTATTTGGAAAAACCTTGACAACATTGTATGTTTAAAATTTTTCTTCTTTTCTACATCTTCCATCAAAATTGGTTACTTTTTTTTTTTTTCTTTAGTTGGTCAAAGCAAAAATAATTATACAAGAGTATACATTGAACGGCTTTCACTCTGGAGCATTGCTTGATCATTTTAGCCCAAGCACAAAAGTGGTTGAATACAATGGACAAGCTCAACATCAAGAATAAATCAAAGACTCATCAACAAAAACCTAAATTAGAAGCAGAAAATATCCACAATCTTACAACTATCTCAGATTCAGCCTCCCTTTCTGAACGCCTGGCTGTCCAAAAGCAAGAGAGAGAAAAAGAAGCTGTTGAATTCTGAGGCTTGAGGATAGAGAGTTGATGAGAAGTTGAGAATGGTTGTTGAAAGAGGAGCTGGGTTCAATTGGTTTAAAATAATTTTAAGCTCAAACTAAGAAGTCACCAGAGCATGTAGTGAGCAAGTGATGGATGATGGAAAAGAAGCTGGACAAACTACACACTGAAGAAGTCACCAGAGCACGTAGTGAGCAAGTGATTGATGATGGAAAAGAAGCTGGAAGAGCTACACACCTGTAGATAGTTGTGTAGGAGACAAGAAAGAAGAAGATGAGAATGAATAAGAAAAGAAAATACAATGTGGTAAAGCTAAAATACAATGTATCTGTCAATTTTCTAAGTTCAATTTTCTAGCTTGAATCTCCCAGGGGGCCTATTTTTATCTTAACCCCTTTCCACATCATCATTTCTTTTCTTTTTATTTTTCATTTTTCCTTTGTCTTTGTCTATCTTATTCATCTCACACCAAAGATCACCGTTATATCTGGAGCCTCAGTCTTACTTGGTATTTCTTTATTTTTTTTCTCTCAATTTTATTTTTATTATTTTTTATTCTAAATCACTAACTTATAAATCACTAATAATTTTATTTCAGTTGTCTCTGTATCTTCCTTATTTTTTATCTTTATTATCTTCACCACATTTTTTGTCTAGACAACTGTCCTTTAGGTATTTTTCTTATTTCTTGTTGTTCTTCATTATTTTTTTCTTTTCCTTATTTTTATTTCTTCTTCTTGCTGAAATCCAATCTATACTTTAGTTTCCAAAAATTAACAGTATCCAACCCTAACTTTGATTATACTTCCAACTCTATCTATCCGCAGTATTCCCCTTCCCCAGTTATTCATCTTGACTCTTAACACCCCCCTTTCTGTCTAGACTTTACACGTGCCCCTTGAGAAAGTAAAATTCCTTCATCGTGTTGTTTCTCTTTTGACTCATTGGTTTAGTGAAACCATCAGCCTTATTTTCTTCTGTGGTAATGTATGGGATTTTGAAATTGTGATTTATTATTCCTTCTCTGAGCTGGTGTAACCAGAAATCTACATGGCACATTTTGTGCTGGAATAATGGATTTTCAATCCAGGCAATAGCACCTTCATTATCACAGAATAAGATTGGTGTTTGATTTTGAGAAAAATTGAAGGTTGAAAGACTATTTAGGATGCTGGTGATCCACATCAGATCTTGGCATGTTTCTGAGCTGGCCCTGATTTTGGCTTTTTATCCTCAGAGAGAAACAAAAGGCTGTTTTGAATTTAGCCAGCTAATCAGACCATTGATGTACACACAACCACAACTGCCTGAGGCCTGGGGATTTTGCATAGTCAGAATCCAAAAATCCAGCAAGTTGATTAGCAAAACAATTGGTTTTTTCCAAGAGTGAGCCTGTGATTTATTGTTGATTTCAAGTATCTAAGGACATGATAAAACTAATTCTCATAAGTTTTCAACGGAGTTAAAAGAAATTGTGATAAGTGACTACAGGCAAAGGACAGGTTGGGTTGAGTTCATTGAACTAAATAGTTTAGAAGACCAACTGCCCTATGATAATTAAACTTTTCAGGATTGATTAGAGAAGAATCAACATCACAAGAGTTTGCATTCAGAAGAGGACTCTTCACAGGTCTGAAACCTCGCATATTGAATTCTTCAAGCACTTTCTTCACGTAGAGGTCTTGACGAAGTGAGATTATTTTATTTGATCAATCACAGACAATCCATATAGGGCCCAGACATGCTCCAGTAAATCTTTCTTGAGTTTATAATGTGCTGTACAATCTTGTATATCTTGATATTTTTGAAGGAACAAAATGAAATCAGTCGGAATGTCTTGTTGTGGTTCATCAAGAAGGTTGTGCTTGGTTTCAGATTGAAGACCTTTTGAAATCTTCTGCTGAATTTGTTAAAACGGGAAACCCCTGGCATCAAAAATCTTTCTCAAACCTAATTTGCCATTATCATCAAGATGAAATGGTAAAAAACTCACACTTTCTGAATATAGAACATTAGGAAATCTATCTTGAAGATCAACTTTTCTACTCTGACTCTTCATCTAAAAATATTTCCCCTGCTTACATCTAAAATTTGATTTGGTGAGAAAAGAACCTTTTCAGTTCTTTTCAAGTGTTTCTATAAAATTAACTCCTACTTAAAATCATTAGTCTGATACCACAGTGACAATCAAGATCTGAAGGCTACTTCAACTCAACTTCAAATACTTGCACATCTGTATGAATCAAACTCTTTCTGCTATTTCACTCTTTCCACTATATCTTTTTTTTCCTTTGTTTATTTTCTTTTTATTTAAATCAAAAGTATTGTTCTTAACTCTTGTTTTTTTATTCTATTTTTCTTTCTCCTTCTTCTCAAACTATTATCACTGAATTCATGATGTAACAGAGATTTTTATGCTTCCACAGACAACCTGGATTTTTTATTATTGCAAATCTTGATTCTAATACACCAAATGCACTTTCAATATCTTTGTGATATTCCTCTTGAAGCTTTGCAAAGTGCTAGAATTGCAAACAGTAATAAAAAGGAATATTGAGTCATAAACAAAAATAAAAAGTAAAAAAAGGCATATTAATTCATAAACAAAAATGACAAATTCAATAAAAAAAAAAGATTAAAACTGACTTTTTCTTTTTGTACTTGTGGATGAGGTATGTTCTGAACAATCTTAGGCCATTTGGGGTAAATCACATCAGCTAAATAATATCACATTGTATATTCATTGCTGTTTACTTTGAAATTAACGCTTGGACCATTTCCATCTTGAATCTCTTGAAATATATGTGATTGATCCAGCATATTTTTTGGAATTTGTGTGGAACATTCACGTGAAACTTCTGCTGCGGAATCTAAAAGAAACCTAGTTAATGAATTATCATCACTGATACCGGTATTTGAAGTGATCCTCAAGAATTAGTAGCTGCTTGAGGGATTCTTTTAGTTACTTCAGTATTTTCAGACTCTAGTCAATTCCTCCGTCTCATCATCATCATCATCATCAAGTAATTTGGTGAGAAAGAAACCCTCAACCAAGTTGATCTCAAATCAAATCTAACATTCTTATTTTTAGAGTTCCATTTGAAGATACTACAAATCAACTTGATTGGATTAATTAACCTGAATTCTTGTTTACAATGTTGGGGTAAATCTTTTTCAATCATTTAATTTTGTCACTTTAAGCTCCCAGTCTAACTCAATTTAACCTTTATCAGAAAATTCAACTTTCAAGACATTGGGGAAAAATTATCAGACTTAGATCATTTCTCCATCAATATCTTGCTGTATGATTTTCTTTTTCAAATATTTTGTTTCTTTATTTAAACTCATGTTTTTTACTTTTATATCCTATTTGATTTCTTATATTAGTCTTGACCTAAATTAGTTCTAGTCTGCTTTATTCTTTCCTGCCATATTTCTATTTCTTGAAACTCTATTTTGTGGTATAAATTCTTCAGTATCTCTATCAAATTTTTCTTCTTTTTATTCATATTTTCTTCTTTTATTTTTTTAGATTTGGTTTTTTTTTTTTGTAATAAATTCAAGTTTTATCAACATTGATACTGTTAAGTGAGCCAGGGAGACCAAAATAAGTGTGCCATATCCATAAAACATAAGAGGCCACTGCTTCTAAAATTATTGTAGGTTCTTTGATTTCACCTTGATATTGTCCATGATAGGCCATTGGACAATTTTTCCCTTTCCAACACATACAGTCTGACAGCCCAAGCATCCCAGGAAACTCTCTTCTCTCAGCCAAAGAGAGGAGTCTAGAAATATTGAGGTACTTGTCTGAATGTATTGATACTATTTCCTGAAAAAAAAAGAGTGAATCAATTTCAGTACTTTCCCCTCAAACATAAGTAAATAAAAAGAAAATTGCCCATTCATCAAGAGTGAATCAATTTCAGTACTTTCCCCTCAAACATAAGTAAATAAAAAGAAAATTGCCCATTCATCACACCAAAAAAAAAGAAAGATTAAATGAACAAACAAATAATGTCATATTAGTTCCAAAAAAAAAAAAAAAATGAGATGCCATGAATGAATTGAAAAAGAAAAAATTACCCATTCACAAGTATTCATCTAATGAGTCCCCACTGCATCCATAAGAAAGCATCCTGAGAGTGCTGGTGATTTTTTGAAACAGTGAAAACCCTAGCTTTCCAGTAGCATCACACTTTTGCTGAAAGTAGGAGTTGTGTTCAACAACTTGGGAAAGAATTTTTTGGAATAGATTTTTGCTCATGTGGAATCTTCAATGGAAAAGGGAATTTAGCCGTGATGAAGCTGCTGATCACCTTGAAGTTTTTGTCAGTCAATTACTCTTTGGACAAGTACTGATCCACCATGTTTTGGATGGTTGAATTCTTGATTGAGTGCTTGAATTATTTGGAAATATGCTATTGTATCATTGTTGTTGTCAGGTTATGAGATTAAATAATAATCCATTTAACCTGCAAAATCATATTATTATTATTATTTAAAATTATTATTTATTATTACTTAAAACACTATTATTATTATTAAATTAATTAAATAATATTTATATATTCTTTTACATAACATATTATTTTATATTTGAATTCTTACTTAAATTTTGATATAAGTTGCTCACCAACTTATATTTAAAAATATATTTAGGGGATTAATTTTCGCACCGCCCAAACCTGGTCGCGCACCGCCTTTTGGACCGCCAGGGGACGTCGCACTTTTTTTTTTTTTTTAAATATTTTTTAAAAATACTTTGAGACACCCCAAAATTACCAAACTTTTTTGGCAGCCTCCTGAGCACCCATGCTACACTTTCTGAGCTTTTTAGCTCAAAAAAAAATATATAAGTACCCCTTAATTAAGGAGTACACAAAATCAAACAAGAAAAATATAAAAAAATACTGAACGCGGGAAATTTGGTCCAAAAATTTTATCACAGGTATTTCAACCCTATTGGAATGTGGGATAAAAAAATTTTCCACGGGGAAGCAAAAAAAGTTGCTTTTACGTTTACTTTTGCATTTTCCACGGGGAAGCACAAAAAGTTGCTTTTACGTTTACTTTTGCAAAAAAAGGTGCATGTACAAAAATTTTGA
>KN362163.1:0-13858 GCA_000785685.1 Uromyces viciae-fabae
CGCCATTAAAAATGGTGGGTTTCATCAAATTTAATGGCGGGTTTTAATGGCGGGTTTGGTCAACTTTGATACGCCCTATTATATTTAATTTATTTCTCTATTTCATATTTTTTACTATTGTTTTTTATCGTTCATTGTTTTCTATTTCATATTTCTTCTCATTCACTCTAAATCAACAAAAGAGGCATCAATATACTTACTTAAAAATCAAACTGTCATCCCAGCTTGTCGAATAACACGTTCATCTCCCGGCTATGCCTCCCGACCTACTCACATCAAGAATATCACTTCTCAGTCTTTCTTTGTCTCATAATCTTTCTCGCCCTTGTTAATGGAGAGAAAAATAGTGCTCTTCGCTTGGGTGATTACTTTTGCACCATGTTGTTTTTGTTTGATGTACGAGCTACATCTGATGAAATAATAATCTCTCAGTTGTTTTAATTTTCGCAAAGATGAGATGTTTTGTCGCTTCGGTGAGCAAGGGAAACAATAAGCAATAATAACACATAAAAACTTGATCGAGTCAATGTTGGATGGTACTCTTAACGACAAAAAATTAGTGAATGAAGCAGAAACATCATCCAAGGGTCATGTTTGAAGGCCCCGCCCTCTGTAGAGATACATGAATCCACCTTTCTCCATTTAGTCCACTACCGATTACCCAAAGCTCGGTTGCCGTTGGAAGGCAGATGAGGCAAGGGCTCATTTCGGCTTTCGATTTTCGTTTGGAATTTCTCATCTGGCGAATCATCTAGGACCACATTTATGTTTTCGTCTGAGTAAAGGGACGCGAATAGATTTCGACTCCTTTTTTCTCGATTATTCATGGATAAAGGCGATCTCGGTAATATCTTCCTATGTCTACGTGATGGCGATGGAGTCGCGCAGCCAATTGACAGGGATGGTGTGGCGACAACATTGGCTGGATGATCTGGAGTCAAGGGGGTGGGGGGAAGCTCATGGGTATGTCCGATTGAGGAGGAAAAACGATTGGGTTTTTTGATAAAGCCGAACGTATTTTTGGCCGGTGATACGGAAGGTGGTGGTGTGCAAGGCAAGAGCATTCTACCCTTCTTGCTATTTGGAGTCATCACCAAGTGTGAGCTGAAGGCAGATTTGGGTGGGTGCAGTGGAGCATCGGCCATGTATGGTTTGACGATAATGGGACAAGGTGCATTGGGGCGAGCAAAGCTCATAGGTTTTGGAAATAATTTCTTACGGCTGATCAGGATTGGAGGTTCCTGCTTGGATGACTGACTGAAGGTCGAAGCAACATGTGATATTTTTCGTAACCTACTCGAAAAACCTTGAGGACGTTTGGAAAGATCATTCGACGAAGTTGAAGATGCTTTAGCAACTGCGCAAGCTTGCAAGTTGAACACCATCGGCTTAGTCGGAACCTCACCTGAGGGTGGTGTACTGAGCAAATTTGTGAGCGCAACCCCATGCGGAGAGACAATGTGAGATTTGGGAGGCACGGTGACGATGGGCCCAGAGCGGGATTGATAACAACCTGGCTTGTCATCGCGGGCAGGACAGTCATAACCTGAGACAGATGAAGAAATGGCAAGGCAGTTGGGGCCAATGGGCCGAACGTCATTTCGAGATGGTTGCTTTCGGATTGGAGGATAACGTGCAGTACGTTTACTGGCAGAGCCTTCGGCAATCTTCAATCCCCGAGCATTGAAATTCTTGGGTTTTTTGGACAGAACATCTTTCCATGAAGAGAATTCAATAGCAGTCGGTTGGGTCTTGGGATTTGTTAGATCTTTGAGCCAGGCACGAGCCGCCTCACGAGTTGCCCTTGTAGCTTTCGAAAGTTCAACGGTGGTCATGTTGAAATTTTCAATGCGTAATACTTCATCCTTTAATTCTTCTAGAGAGATTCTTCCGTAAGGGTTGATGGCAAAGATGCGCTTCAAGAGTGAATTGCAAGACTCGCTAATTGGAAGGATTGAGCGAAGAAAGTCCGGGTTGGATAAGTAAGCACGGAAAGTCTCGTCGGTCGGACAGGCCTGCTTCCAAGGATTCCGACCACAAGTTAGGTTGACCAGGATGACACCGAGCGACCAGATGTCATTATGGAACGTGGAGTAAGAAGTAGGGCGCTCAAGTAAACCGCCTTGACACTCTGAAGGGTTTATTTACAAAGCACGTCAGACTCTGAGAGCTAAGGTTGAGAATGTTGGAACGCACCCGGGCTCATGTAAAATGTACTTCCACATCCAAAGTCGGAGCTGGTCTTTTCTGCGGTGGCGAGTCCAAAATCAGCCAGAACAACTTCAGCTCCATTCTTTTTGCACAAAATATTTTCCGGTTTCAAGTCGCGATGGCTGAATCCGAGACGATGACAAAATTGAACGGCATCAACGATTTGAATAAAAACACTCTTGATAGCTTCAGCTTTCCCAAGATATTTTTGCTTCTCAGTAATCATACCGAACAGGTCCCCATCTGGACAATAGTCTAGTATCACAAAGATGCACGAAGTTGACTCAATCACTGCATGCAAGGTGACGATTGAAGGGTGGGAAGAGGCGAGAGAGTGAAGAGCAATCTCTCGACGTTGAAAAGATTTTTGTCGAACGTCCAGACCAACCTTGTTCAACGCTTTCACTGCATAAAGCTTAGGGAACTGCATGTCAGGGGAAGTAAGATCTAGCGGACCACAATTAAAATCATATCACCGTACGAAGTTGTGTAGATAGACTGAGAACAATTACCTCGCGCAAGATACACAACACCATAGGCACCCAAGCCTAAAACGCTCATGAATTCCAGCCGCCCTTGATCGATTCGATGTCCTATTAGGTTGTGGTTCGACGAAATCAAATTCGTTGAGGTTGACATTTTGGGATCAGGCGAATCGGGAGACTGAAGCTCTGTAATCAAGATTCACGTGAGTTAGAGAGCAACATAAAATACAGCCACAAAATGTGTATTTTACCGGAGGACAATGGAACGTTGCAAATGGGGCACAGTCTCACAGAGCAGATCGACAAGCGCGGTGAATAGAGCCCGGTAACTTTTGTTGAAAGTTAAAAGGAGGATCGAGATCAAATAAGGTTGCTGATGGGTAAAAGGGCCGGATTTAAGGAGGTTACTGATTCACGTGGAGGGGGAGAGTCACTGGAATTGGGTAAGCTCTCAGAGTAATGTCTAGAGGTGTAGTTGATAGCCAAGGAATCTGGTTTGGAGGAAGCTACCTTCTGCGTCTAGGGCAGGCCTGAAAATTTAGCGATGGAACTTTTGAAGGATGTGAGGCAGGGGAGCAGGGAGATTGAAAATAGCGCTCGGAATAGACCTAAACAGGCTGAAAAGAACGCTCCAGAAAAAATGAAATTTTTCGATGAGGAGAGCAGTGATAAGACAGAGTGGTTTGAACAGGAGTGTATAGCTTGGAGAGGAGAGAAAAGGTTGTATGATCGGCGGCACAGCTGACGAAGTATTAAAAGGATGCACGAACGAAGGAGACAGATCTAGGTAATGCTGATGCAAGATAAAGACGGAGAAGGGAGTGAATCTGAATGAGTAGAATGCGGTGGAAATAAGTAAGTCTAGTATTGCTGTGGATATCGCAGACAGTTAAAACTCATGACCATAAAGTTTTGGCCAGCCCACTTCTTATTTAGTTTGTATGGAGGTCAGTGAGACCTCTGGATGGGCTAACCTGCTGAGTTTCCAGCGGATGGGTGCCTAACTCATGTGTCGATTATCCGAGTCGGCTGCAAGGTCTCGCAGTTCTGGGACGTGCGAGAAGGTCAAGGGGGTACATATCAGGACCAGGTTCAACTTGCAGGATTGAAAAGCGGTATGATTAAGACCGATGGGTGAATATCGATTGTAAAAGCGGAGGAGGAATTCCTGCTCGGATGCAAATTTACACTTATGACGACAAGACTTAGCTAATTTGCTGATTTTCACCACTTTCTTTGTCTACCACTTGACTTTTCAGGTCATTCAAAAAACAAAAGAACTGCACAAATCTCATGTGGGTTTCAAACAAATTGCGCTGGAGAAGCAAAGGGGCTGGTAAAAACAAGTATTTTATGTGCGCAAAACAGGAAAACATCCCAAATAGCACGCTGCGCAAACTCCATATTCCTTGCTTTTGTTATATATGCCTTGCTTTTGTTATATATGATCAGCCTAGCCAAACTTTTGAATGAGATGAACAAAGACAATGACCAACTTGCAGCAACGGAAGTCACCAATCATTTGATCTGAACTTCAAGCAACTCAGAGAAGGCAAAATGAGGTGAATCAGCCAACTGACCCATTTTGTGAGGGCCTGTAGGCTGGAATCTCAGGATTCTGTTCAAGTTTAGATTTTTTTTGACCTTTTTTTCAAACTCAACCCACCATCTTTGCTTTTTTCAAACTCACCTTCTATGCTCACATGAACATGAACAGCACACTTGATCATTGTCTCCTGGAGCTTGACCCCAATGATAAGCCTGAAGAAACCAAGCCTGCACCTGAATTCTCCTTGAAAGCAACTCCAAAAACTCACACTACCCTTTCAAAATCAAAATTAAAAGGTTCTCAAAATCCCTCAATCATAGATGAGCAACACTGAAAGTAGAAAAAGAAGAAAAGCCTCAAAATTGCTCAATCACAGCAACACCCAATGCTGAAAAAGAAGAAAAGCCTCAAAATTGTTCAATCATAGCAAAGCCCAAAGTTGAAACAAAAGAAAAGATGAAAGTCAAAGATGAAACTGAAGTAAAAGACTGAAAATGAGGGAAAAAGAAAAGTAACCACACTTGGACTTCTGAGCAGAAATGAAGTCTTCTTGAGTTTATTTGAGATCAAATAACCTTTGTGAAAAGTACTGACAATGGCAAACTGAAAGTTGAAGGATGGAAAAATGTTGTTCAAGCAATGAAAAGACAGTTTGGAATCCATTTCACTTGGGATCAGTTAAAAAACCAAAAAGGTGCAATGCGTAAAACTTACATTCACATGAAGTTCCTGCTTGATCAGTCTGGATTGGGATGGGATGCTGAACAGTGAAAGCTACATGGTTACTGCTGATGAGGAAACTTGGAGGGAGCTTTTAGATGTTTGTATCCTCATCTCTTCTGATTTTTGAATTTTCTTGTTGACTTGTTTTCATTTTTTCTTGACATATAACTCAGGCACACCCCCACAAAAAATATGGTCTACTCCGCACAAATCCTACCCCCTGGTTTGAAATTGGTCATGAAGTTTTTGGTGGGACCTATGCTACTGGAGAAACAGCCCTTTGCCCTGGTGAGATCATTGAAGTACCGGAAACCAATGAGGATGTCTCCGCTCAAATTTTCTCTGGATTATCAGCTGCCTCAATCAATCTCCGCAAGTCAATTTCCAATGCAATCAAGATAGATTCTTCCTCTGAAGGTGAAGAAATCATGTTTATAAAATAAAATGCAAGAGAGTCAAAGTTTGATGTGATTAGGAATGGTGTGGAGAGCGTTGTTAGAGCCCCATGTGAAAATGCTTCAAGTCATCAACATGCAAAGAAGCCAAGTTCAGACTCTCAAAAAAATCTCCCTTCAAGTTCAATGCAGAAGGTCATCAGTCTGATGGCTTGAATTCTCCTTGACAAGATACCCACAATTGATACATACAAATAATTGAATCTGAAGCAAATACCCAAGTGTTTGTCTCACTACCAAAAACATCAAATGCTCAGGTTTTTCAAGCCTGGCTGGATTCAAAGGTTGTGTAGTTGTTTGTTATTGTTCAAATAATCAATTATTTTTTTGCTTTTGTTCAAATGATCAATCATTTTTTTGATATTGTTCAAAAAATTAATCATTTTTTTACTATTGTTCAAACAATCAATCATTTTATTTCCTTTTGCACCAAATTTTTTTTCTGCTTTCATCACATGAACAGGAAAAAATAGAAAGAAAAAAGTACCAGATAAATTAATAAACAAAAGAAAAGAAAACAAAGAGATAATATTATTGATGAAAGTTGAAAGTGAGGGTGAAGAAACAGAAGAAGAAGAAGAAAATTTTGTTGTTGTTTCAAATTTCTTTAAGAGGAAGATATAATAGCAATAAAATATTGAATAGGAAGTTTTTGATGATTGGAAATGATCAACAATCTTGCATTTTAGGGGAAAGACAATACCTGAGTTGATGTGTTTTTTCAAGTCTGAGAAAGACATAGCAAGTGGTTCAACAATAAGAACAGCAATAGTCTCTTCTTTTCTATCTTTTATTGCATGTAGCATCTGAGCGAATCAACAAAAAGCACAGCAACAGTCTCTTCTTTTATAGTTTTTATTGCATGTCTCATCAACACAAAAAACAAGTATTCATATCACTACAAACATAATTCATTCTTCCCTAAGGTATATTGATCAAAATGCAGGGTATATTGATCATTTTTTTTTATTTTCTTTTCATTCCCTAACTGGCACACAGGCTTTATAAAGCTTTTTCATATACAGGTAAATATCCACACCACAAGTCCAAATACATACAAAAACCCAGTTCTGTTGATAAGACATCATGTAATGTGAGGCTGTATGAGCTACTAGTGTACCTCTATTGCCTAATTAAGCCATGGTACACTAGATAAAAGTTGAAAATATAGTACATATAATTTATTGTATCTATGTAGGTTACTTAATTGTATTATAGCAATTAAGAAGTGCTTATTCCATGTGGGGAATGTCTTCACCCAATGCTTTATAAGCCTATCAGACTGGGGAGCCCCCATTTTCAGAAGGGGAGGTAGAAGGGAGCTTTGCTTGACCTATTTATCTAAGGCTGTTCAACAAATGGATCTACAAGAGTACTTGTAGATTCCAATGGGGGGAATCTAACAACCCACAATAACAGTTTTTTGAAAAACAAAAATCAATGATTCAAGTATTCTTGACATTCCGCAATGAAGATCTGTCAGGCTCTGTGATGCCAGGGACTGAATACCATTTAGCTACACAAGCTGCAAAGTGTTGGGAAATAGTCTGGGGACTAATTTCCACCGTTGGTTTGGTGTTAATTTTAATATAAAATTAACAGAGGGGCCAGCTAAGCTGGGGTTGTTTAACCCTCTGTTTAATTTAGGGGCCAGGAACGGATTCCTGGGGTAGTTTAACCCTTTTAAGTTGAGATCCAACTTGGATCTGGGGCCTGATGAAAGATCAGGGGTGGTTAAACCCAGATTTACCACGAAGTGGTATAAAGAATGAGGGTTTCTGGGTCAAACCTATTGGCCCAGAGACTTACCTGAAGGGGGGTACGGCACAGAAGATTTCTGAAGGGGATCTTGGCGTCGTGATGAGAGGGGAGGGCGCTGTTGGAGTTCTGAAGGGGATCCTAGAGCGCAGGTGAGAGTGGATCTGGTGTCTTTGGTGCTAAAAAGTGACTGTAGTATGTAGTAACTATGTATAGCTGGGTAAAGATGACGATGGGGATTGGTAGGAGGGATGAAAGACCTCCTTATATAACATTTCCAATCCCTAGGGCGTACAAGATAACCACAAGTTGGCAGAAATTGGGGTTATCACGTTTTGAGCGCTTTTAGCCTTGTTCCTGTATTTTTTATTCAGTACTGGAGGGTCTAGACCAGGATAGAGTATTTTTCCCGTGTTAAGTAACCTCTGAGGTCCTTGGGACTAATTTAGTATCATCATTTCCAACCCCTAGAGCGTACAGGATAACCACAAGTTGGCAGGAGTTGGGGTTATCACGTTTTTGAGTGCTTTTTGCCTTGTTCCTGTATTTTTTATTCAGTACTGGAGGGTCTAGACCAGGATAGAGTATTTTTCCCGTGTTAAGTAACCTCTGAGGTCCTTGGGCTTAATTTGGTATCCTTGGGGCGTTATTGGTTTGGCCAGGATAAATATTAGAAGGTAACCTGTATTGCTATTAGTGCAATACAGCCCTTTTCCTTTGAACAAGGTGTTTGGTCACGCCTTGGACCTTGTAACTGTAATGATGATTAGTTCACCGTGTGAACATGTTATGATAATTTTTTGGGGTGCTCTGGACTCATTTTGAATGATACAGATACTCCACAAACTTGTGCTATAGCTACAATGAGGCTTGGAGACCGGGTGCTTTCCATCTTACCGCATGGTTGGTCAAGCCCCTGGATGATGTAATATACAGGGGGCTTCTATTTGTGCTTAATTTCACCGTATGTAACATTTGGCTATATAACTTTTGTGCAATGTAACAAGACATATGTAAAATGTCCTGTATTTAGCAGTATTCTTGTTTCTCATTAACTGTATGGTCCTAACTTCTAAACTAAGCACAAATCCGCTATTTGGCATGTATTTTTGGCTTAGTCAATAGTATGCCTCACCCATAACCCATGTACATATCCATAATGTGTATCAAGAGCTATTTACATATAATCACGGTTTTAACCAGTGTTATGTTGGTTTCTGCCCAGTTATGGCAAAAAGGGTTAAGGAGTAGGAATTTGGGGGTACACCCAGTGAGTGACCCTAGGTTATTTTGCATGGGGAATCCATTTATCCAATAATACTTGTACTATTCATACTCCTTAATGGAGGATTACTTATTTTGTTGTTTATATTAATATTTTTTGGTCTTAAAAAATATTAATTATTTTTTGTTCTACTATTTGTTAGTTGGCTCTAACATAGATCATTGTAGATCACACCACAATGTTGGTAGGATTTAGAATGTGATTTTGGGTTTTCTGGCTGGTCACAAACTCAACCTTTTAATAAAAACCATACTTAAAAACACCAACTGAGAGATTGTTTCTGCTCCTCTTTGAAATATTTGTTGCAGTTTCTTATTTGAGTTCCCCGTAAACAGCATGTACATCAGAATCCCAAGTTTTTCAGTTGATGTGACCCATCTACTTTCAGATAGAACCCCATGCTGCTCAAGAATATCTTTCAATTTAAAAAAATTTGATGTCTTCATGCCCCTATTTTCATAAAAGGGGGCTGGATTCACATTTGAGATGAGCTCTTGCATCCACATTTCACCATTTAGAATTGATATGTGCTTAGGAACAGGAGTTTTTCTTTGATGTTTTTTGTAAGCAAGGTACCCTAAATATAATATTCCTAGTTTGTTAATTTTGACAATAGCTTATGTTGGTTTGGCATTTTATTTTACTTAATTACATTAATTGAATGAATTTTTTTATTTGATTGAATGAATATATTTATTTCAAAGCAGATAAAACCAACTATTTTTTTTTGTTCAGCAAGATTACAAGGAGTTTGAAGAGTATATAGAATGACAGGAAATTTTTGAGATGTTTGAAGTGAGTTTTAATTATTTTTAGCCGGAGATTTTTTTTTTTGTTTGATTAGTTTGTTTTGTGTTTGATTGATATAAGATAAATATTTCTTGTTCAAATTTCTTTTTTATCTTATTGGATTGATCTTAGAATCGAATGGAAGAAATTTTGCAGGTTTGAGTGATCACAATTTCTTTTTGTTTTTTTGTTGAATAAGTTTGACTGATTTTCATAGTGCTTTGATTTTGATTTTATTTTGTTTGAATGTTGTTTTGATGTTTCTTGTTTGATGGATTGATGTTTTTTTTTCTTCTTTTTGTTGAGTAGGTCTTTGATTTTGATGTATTCAAGAGTGATAAATCGGTTTTTTTGAGGAAGTTGGAAATTTGAAGATTCAGAGGTGGTGGGTCTATTGGCGAGCAGATGAGAGGGGAAAAAAAAACACGCCTGGCAACCAAAAGTTTCCAAACATTGTTTTAAGTGTGCGGACCACGCACACTTACAAAAATGGCACAATTTCAGCTGCAGCGGCAACTGTGAAAGAAATTGGCACACAGCTCAGGGCAGCAAAACCATGCCTAAGGTTTTTTTTAAATCAGGGCGGGTTTTTCTAAACCCACTAATTTTAAAAAATAAAAATAAAAAATTCAAAAAAAAAAGGCAGGTTTTGAAAAACCCGCCAAAAAAAATGTGGGTTTGGAAAAACCCTCCAAAAAATATGCGGGTTTGGAAAAACCCGCCATTTGGTAGTGAAACTATGGTTTTTTAGTATATAAGTAGATTCCAGGGCCCCCTGAGAAAAAGATATGAACAGTGAATTTTTTTTTTTTTTTTTGTGTAAAAATCTGATGGTCACAAAAAAAAACCAAAAAAAAAGACAAAATAACCAATATTCCCAATTGGGATCACCTCTCCTTCCAACGTTTTTCACACGGGAAAAACATCTGGAAATATGGCCAAAATGGCCATAGTCAAGAGTGTAGTGAAAAAGACCAAAAAAGAAAAAGAAAATTAAATAAGATTAATATGCATATAAAAATATAAATAAAATAAATAAAGAAAAAAGGTAGATTTTTTATATCAAAAAAGTAAAATAAATTTCTATTGCTTCAAGCAAGATTAAATAACTTTCTATTGATAATATAAGAAAAGAAAATTAAAATAAATTTCTATCATTTCACATAAGATTAAGTAAAATAATATTCTATTGTTGTACCCCAAAGAAAAAAATAATAAAAAGATGGGCAAAATTAAGATATAAAAAGATTGTTTTTGTATTAAATAAATTTCCTCATTGAGTCTATTGATCTGTTTTAGTCGTTATAACATTAAAAATAGCTAAAATTGAAATAAAATAAATTATAAAATATTTTTAATATTTTAAAAGATAATCTTGTGAAAATATATGACAGTTATGCTCAAAAAAAAACATTTTCTGAAATTAGATTAGCTAGTTGAAGGGAGAGATTAAGGGAAAAGGCAAAAATAAAAATAAATAGAAAAGTATTAGCTTAGCAAGAACCAATCGTTTCTACATTAGTCTTTAATTTCAATTAGTCAGTCTTTTTTTGAAAGCAACAGATTATGTCGGAAAGTCAAATGCCAATCAATCAGGCCTTTAATTTGGGTTTGGGAGAAATGAGTATTCAGGAATCAAAGCTGGGGTTAGAATTTTTACATGAAACATTGCAAGATCAGCAAAAAACTATGAAGAAGCAAGAAGAAACAATTCAACAGTTAAAATAAACTATGTTACATGAGCAAGAGTTAAGGAAGCAGAAGGAAGTTTAGGATTAAAAAATTAGAGTTTTACAAGAATTATTGAATCAACAAATTCAGTCCAATAAAGTCATTTGGCAAAGGTATCAGAACAACGAGAACCATCTATTGCACATTGGAGGTTTTTTGGGAAATCAGAAGAATTAAGAGGGTTTTTGGACAACATCACCACCCACATTTTAAGCTTCAATCACACATTTTCCTGCGATTTTAGAAGGATAAATTATTTGGCAGCGCATTTTGTTGAGGAGAGGAAGGTTTCATCTGCAAATACTTGGTTTGATTCTTTTTGCCACAGAATGTGGTTCTTCTTTGACAGGATCCTACTGGTTTTAATCTTGGTAGTCTAGAGTATTTTTTACCCCAACTCTCTTCTTTAAAAAATTTTTGTGATGCTCTTTTCAAGTCTTTTGGTGATAAACAAGCAAAGGAACAATTAGAAAAAGATTTTGACAACTGTGTTCAAGGGAATTCGTCAATCTCTGATTACAATTCTTGATTTGCAGCATTGGCTTTGGTAGTGGATTTATCTGAAGCTTCAAAAATAAAAATGTACATTAGGGGATTAAATGTGAAAATAGCTGAAGCAGCTATTCGGCAGGGAGATTGGGACTCGTCAAACCGAATGGACAACAAATTCTGCATGGCCGTTTCCGCCGCTGCAAAACTGAAAGAGATTCAAGCAATCAAGAAGAAAAACTATCCTCAATTCCAACCACATTACTCCTGTTAAAATTACAGAACTAAAGGAATTATTTATTACTTTTAGTTAATAAATTTGTTTTATCTTTAATACAATTTATTTTATTTTCAATAAAACTAAAAGAAAAAGAATGATAAAAATATAGATAAATTTATTATTTACCTAAAGGCAAAATTGGCATTGCCAAAGTTATGTTATAGTAAATAATAATTAATTTTAATAAGAAATATAAGTTTTATAAATATAAGTAATTTTTAATCATTATTAATTTTAAATATAATTTAAAATATTTTGATATTAATTGATAGTCTCTTAATAATAATAATAATTCGGATTATTTAAATTAATAGTAATATCAATTAAGATTTGATTAATTATTTATGATTGTAAATTTTATTTTTCATAAATATATTAAATAATCTTTTTAATAATATAAAAATATTTTAGTGAATTTTATTTTAATGTTTATAATAATACTATTACTAATCAATTATATCTTTAATGTTAATTTTTAATGAATGATTAATTTTATTTGATTAATTTAATTTTTTAATAATTGTATTAAATAATCTTTTTATTAATGACAACAAGATTCTAATCAATTTTATTTTAATTTTAAATATAATATTATTATATATTTTATTCTTAAAGTTAATTATTGATGTTAATTATTAATCGTTGATTAATTGAATTTAATAATTTTAATTTTATTTATATTAAATTTTTAATAGTTACTATTTTAATGTTAATTTTTAATGAATGATTAATTTTATTTGATTAATTTTATTTGATTAATTTAATTTTTTAATAATTGTATTAAATAATCTTTTTATTAATGACAACAAGATTCTAATCAATTTTATTTTAATTTTAAATATAATATTATTATATATTTTATTCTTAAAGTTAATTATTGATGTTAATTATTAATTGTTGATTAATTGAATTTAATAATTTTGATTTTATTTATATTAAATTTTTAATAGTTACTATTTTATTTTGATTGATTATAATTTTTCTCTTTTAATTTAAATTTTATTATTATTCTTTTTTTTATTGAATTGTTTTTATCATTTTTCTGTTTTGATCATAAAATTAATCATGAAAATTAGCAAAATGAATCATCAAGTTTTTGAAATTATGTCATCATTGTTTTTTTAACAAAAAAAAATCATGACGTCATAATAAAAATAAAAGGCTTTTAGCTTATCTTTTGTTTTAAACAGTTTTAATATTTGAAATAACCATTTCTGTGACAAATGCGTCATTATCAATTCTGATATAATAATTTTAATTATTAAATATTTATCTATTTAAATATTAATATTTATTTATTTTTCTTATGTATTTAAATATTAATAATTATTTATTCAATAATTAATATTTATTTATTTAATTATTAATAATTATTTATTTAATATGTTTATTTATTTTATAATTCATAATTATAATATTTTAATATATATTTATTTAATAATTTAATAATTAATAATTATTTATTTAATAATTTAATATTTTATTTATTTAATAATTAATATGTCATTTAATTAATAATTGATATTTATTTTAATTATTTATTTTTAATTAGAATTTATTTATTTAAAATATTTTATTAAATCAAAATATTCTAAAATATTATAATATTTTGACAAGTTTTCAAAGAAGAAATTGAAAAAGAATTTGAAAGTAAATATTTAGGAAAAGTCCAATTTTTATTAGGAATGAACATTGAACATAATTAAAATGAAATCACTTTAAAACAATCTCATTACATAAATCAAAAGGAGAAAATGCCCTAACAGTAGAATGACACTCAATGCAAAGATGAATTGGTATAGAAACATCATTAAAAAGAAGAAAGAGAACATCAATACCATTGAAGAGAACATCAACATCATTGAAGAGAACATCAACATCATTGAAGATAAGATAAAAATGAGCTTTGACAACACATCAGAAATCAACACCTTCAATTCAGTAAACAATCAAAAATTTTTAGTACCGTTAGCCTTACAGCATCAAAATCACCAAATCAAGATCAAGGCCACCACAAAAAATGGGAAACCACACGTATGCAGGTGGCAAGTTGTATCTCCTGTGTATCCAAGTGATATCTCAAGAGGTATCTTGGTTAGATCT
>JNCO01004989.1:0-14596 GCA_000785685.1 Uromyces viciae-fabae
TCCTGGCAATCAGCCACTAATCTTTGACAAAAGCAAGATCTCGCCATTTCAGCTGCAAATGTTCTAACCAAATTATCCTAAATTCAACACTCTCAACCTTGACAACTTGAACATCAAGTACCAGTTCCGCTCATCCACAAATCTTCCTCTGCAACTCCTATGGAGTTAGACTCAATTACTGTGGTGGAATTGAACTTTCCTCTCTATCAAGATTCATGTATAAAAAATAGGCTTTTTTCAACGTTGTCATAAGGCACATGATAGTAGTCATACATCTATCCAATCTTGTCCAAATGTGGAGGTTTCCATCAAAGAGAAGCTTTCTCTTTTCATTTGATTGAAATCCAAATAAGCTCCAATCAACCCAATTGCTCAAGTAGAAATTTCAGCTATTCATCCAAATCCCATGCCAACTGATTGGGGCAACTTTCAGTATGATTCTTACATGTATTGGGTTATGACTGGATGTAATGAATCTGGTAATCCTGTTAATGGCAAGTTATCTTTTAAAACTACCTCTTTACCCTTTAATATTTCTTCCCTTTCTTTCAATAAACCAGCTTCTAGGATTATCCTTCCAATCCACCTTTGCCAAGATTCCTCTATTCCTCTTCTTGCAATGGCTCTTATTGACTCTGGCGCGGAAGGCTCTTTCATTGATGGAGATTTCGTAAGATTGAAAATTTTAAAACTAAAACCTCTAAAAACTGTTTTCTCTTGTAGAGGTTTTGATGGATCCCCCTCTTCCTCTGGGAACATAAATCATTGTTGGGAAGCACGAATCACGGTTCTGGACTGCTTTCATTGTACTTCTTTCTCTTCTATCATTTTAAATTTCACTACTCTTTCTTCTGTCAATGTTATATTAGGAATGTCATGGCTTAAGGATAATCAAGAATGGGCTAGAGTCCCCAATGGACAGCTGTATTTTCATCTTCTTCACTTATTCATGATCCTTTCCTTTTATCTACAAATATTGTGTCCTCTATAAGCAATATCTCTACGCTCAGCTCCAAAGAATTACTTCCTTTACCTTCTTCTCTTCCATCTTTTTCCAATGTGCTTACAGTCTCTAGTTTAAACTCTCTTCCTCCAATCCACCCTAAATTCAATTTGTAAATTAAAATTAAAGAGGGATGTGTCCCCCCTTTTTGGAGGACTTTATAACTTAGGTGAAAGTGAGAGAACTCAGACAAAACAGTACATTAATGAAAACCTAAGTAAGGGTTTTATCCAAGTATCTTCTTCTGCTGCAGAAGCACCTATTTTTTTTTTCAAAAGTGAAGGAAAAGATGATGGGCCGTGTGTAGACTATAGAGGAATAAATTCAATGAATATTCAAGATAGTTCTCCAATTCAAGTTCTTTCCCTCCTCTCAAATAAACCTGCACATTTTAATTTCCTCTCAAAAATTGATCTAAAATCTGCCTTCAGCTTCTTTCGCATCACCCCAGGACGGGAACACCTGACAGCTTTCCGGAAACCTTGGGGGCTTTTTGAATTGATAAATTTTTGATTTATTACTAAAAACTGAAACCAGACTAGAAAAGAAATAAAGAAGATAAAAAGATAAGAAAACAACATAAAAGAATTAAGTGAGATAATGTGAGAAAACAAACCACTATTAAGATTGATTTTCATACTGTTTAAAGAACAATGGACTTGATGATAAAGAAGAGTGACTATTGAAACAAATAGGAAAAGACAGAAAGTAGGAGATTGATAAGAATAAAAAGAAGTTAGTTCTTTTGTCTTCAAACAGAGAAAATAAGAAGGATAAAGAAAGAAAAAACAAACAGCAAGTGATAAGACACTAGACTAAAATAAAAGATAAATAGAAATCCTTGAAGTGATTTCAAATAGTGAGATACTAGTCTTGAGGAAGGAAGAATAAGATATTAGACTGTGTTGAGTTGTTAGTGAGAAGGGATCAATTGATTACATTACTAGTTTTACTCCCTCAGATTAATTTATTGAACTTGTCTCTTGATTCTGAAATAAAATTGACGAAGTGAAGACAGGGATAGTTGAGCAGATGACGTTGAAGGCTTGACTACTACAAGTGAGAGTATGTTGGGAATGAAAGGATGATAACTGCTGAGGCAGGGAACCCCCTGGCGTTTTTTAATAAGCCATAAAAAAACTCAACATGAATATCATGTAATTCCCTTTGGCTTAGCAAACACCCTTGAAACTTTTCAATGCTTCATTCAGCATGTACTCTGTGACTTTATCAACATTTGATGTTTGGTTTATATAGATGACATTCTTATTTTCTCTAAGAGAAAGGAGGAACACTTGTTAAACATACAATCCATTCTCCTTAAGCTCTGTGAATTCTCTCTTAAAGATTTGTTAAATAAATGCAAATTTTTTCAATCAAAAGTCCAATTACTTGGATTTATTATTTCTTTTGGCGGACTCTGCATGGATCCTATTAAATTGGGCACTATTTTAAAGTGGCATATTCCTCACAATTTGAAGGGCTTGCACCGTTTACTTGTTTTCTGAAACTTAGACTGCTGATTCATTGATTGGTTCTCTGCTATTGCAGGAGAATTAACAAGTCTTACTAAAGAAAATGTATTTTAACCATTAGAAATGGAAAAGGAGGGACTAAATCCTCATTTCTAGCTTTGCAAAGGGCTTTCTCTTCTGCAACTATTCTAAATCATTTTTCTTTTGACTCTCCTTGAGTCTTACATGTTGAAAGCTTGGGATATGCCATTGCTGGTATTTTAAGTCAGCCAGATGTAATAAGTTGGAAACTTAAGGTAATATTTCAGTCAGCAAAATGAAAATAACAAAAAATAAAGAAACAAGAATAAAAATAATAAGATCTACCTTAAGGACAAGTTCTGATAATATAAGATAGACTAAGAAATTTTTAATATTTTTTATGACTGAAATTGACAAAGAAATAAATTTTAAATCTTGATGAGTTGATTTGGTTAATGATTTTTAAAATAATGAAAAAGATTAAAAATGAAATACCAATGGTTTAAATTATTTTTATCCAATGTATGGACTGGTGCTAGCTTTTGCTTTGATTCTGATTAAGACTGAAAAATAAAAATGAAAAAAAATAAAAAATAAAAATAAAAATAAAGATGAAAAGTGTTTTCTTTTAGTTTCTTGATGATTTGAATGAGTTTTTGAGAAAAATAAAATACCAGTGTCTTGAATCCAGAACTCTTTCACTCTTGTCTTCTTTATTTTGATCTTGTTGATTTTTAAGAAGATGAGAAAAAAAATAAAAATAAAAAAATTTTTGAAGTATGATTAAGCCCAGAATTTTCAAAGTTAAGCCCTCTGGCTGATAATGGTCCTGAATGTTGACACACCCCCATGCTTGATGCCGCTAGAGCTGAAAGCAACTTAGTCATTGATGGTCTTCAGAGCTCTTGTCATTTAAATTCTTCCTACTGGCTTAGTCAAAAAATCTGCTAAATTCATCGTGGTTTTTACATATTCAAGTCTTATTTTTCTCAATTTAATTTCATTTCTAATAAAGTGGAATTTAAATGACATGTGTTTCGTTTTAAAATTGTTGTGATTTGATTCATTGTTAGCTAATTCTATTGCGCCTTGATTTTCTTCATAAATTGTTGTTGGCAATGAAAATTGAATATTAAAAATTTTATTAAGCAATATCTTCAGCCACATTATTTCTTTTGTCACATCACAGATTGCTTTATATTCAGCTTCAGTTGAAGAAAGTGAAATTATTGATTGCTTTTTACACCGGTGGAATTTAAATGACATGTGTTTCGTTTTAAAATTGTTGTGATTTGATTCATTGTTAGCTAATTCTATTGCGCCTTGATTTTCTTCATAAATTGTTGTTGGCAATGAAAATTGAATATTAAAAATTTTATTAAGCAATATCTTCAGCCACATTATTTCTTTTGTCACATCACAGATTGCTTTATATTCAGCTTCAGTTGAAGAAAGTGAAATTATTGATTGCTTTTTACACCGCCATGAGACCACATTATTATTAAAAATCACTAAACAGCCTGAGATTGATCTACCTGAGTCTGGAAAATTGGCCCAGTCTGCGTCTGTGTATGCTAGTAAAGAATTTGTTTTTGAATTATTTTTTCTAATCTTAATGCCTAAATGTTTTGTGTGCTTGAGATATTGAAAGATTTGCTTAGCTGCTTCCCAGTGATTGATTCCAGGATTGATCAAAAACTGAGAGAGTTCACTGCATAGGTTATGTCTGGTCTAGATTTTGTAGTTAAAAAATTAAGAGCACCCACTATTGTTCTAAAATTAATATTCAGTTTCTTGAATTCTTCTACTTGTTGTTTATTTTCTTTGATTAATTTTCCTTGAGGACTTAAAGGAGTCTTCTTGGGATATAAATCATTCAGTTTAAAGCGCAATAGCATGTTTTCAATATAGTGTTCTTGATTTATTAAAGCTGCATCTTGTTGCTGCGTGATTTTCATCCCAAGCAAGAAAGCAGCTTCCCCTAAATCTTTGATTTGAAATTTTTCTTTGATTTGATTCTTAAATTCATCAGGATCTTTTGAAAAAACAGCTAGATCATCTACATGTAAGTATAAGAAAGTTCCTTTTTTCCAGAAAACACATGGCTCAGCTTCACATCTATGAAATCCAATATAAAATAACCATTGAGACAGAGTTTTGTGCCAAGCTTGTGGCGCTTGTTTAAGACCATACATTGCCTTCTTGAGTTTTAAAATTTGATTTTCTTTGACTAGAGTTGCTGTCTTTATATTTACTGCTTCAGCCCAGAATTTTGCTGAGAGTTTGGATTGAAAAAGTATGCATCTGGCCTTCTCTATGATGGATTTGTTTGCTCTTTCAGCCATGCCATTGTTTTGTGGAGTATAACACGGAGAAAAATGATGTATAATGCCAGACTCAGTGCAAAATTTTTTGAATTCAGTACTATTAAACTCCCCTCCTCCGTCAGAGATGATTATCTTAATCTTCCTTTGAGTCTGATTTTCTGATTCAATTTTAAAATTCTTCACTTTTTCAAGTAAATCACTCTTGTTTCTTAGAAATTTAACTACTTTGTGTCCAGAAAATTGATCTATGATTGTTAAAAAGTAAGAAGCACCTGAAATAGACTGAGTTTCAAAGGGTCCAACCACGTCCATGTTTATTTTCTCTAGAACTCCTTTTATTTCTTTTAATTTATGCTTAAAAGGAAGTTGTTTCATCTTACTTATTTTGCAAATCTCACAGTCAAATTCTTTTTCATCAGGAAATCCATGTTTATTTTCTCTAGAACTCCTTTTATTTCTTTGAATTTATGCTTAAAAGGAAGTTGTTTCATCTTACTTATTTTGCAAATCTCACAGTCAAATTCTTTTTCATCAGGAAAGATTCTTCTCAAGTAGTTGATGTGTGGATGACCAAGTCTAGCATGCCAATCAGAATGTGTCTCACAAGATAAATAAGAGAAAATAGAATTCATTTCTTCAAAGAAATCAGATTCAAGTTCAAACAAATTATTTTCTAAGTTGGTATTCAATATGAAATTGTTATCTATAGTCATTTTGGCATGATTGGATTCAGAATTTTCCTTTAAATCAGATTCAAGTTCAAACAAATTATTTTCTAAGTTGGTATTCAATATGAAATTGTTATCTATAGTCATTTTGGCATGATTGGATTCAGAATTTTCCTTTTCAATGTTTAATGATTTCTTGAAGAGTCTTGGAATGGAGATCAAGTTTCTATTTAAATGTGGAACATAAAGAACATTTTTCAACATGATTTTATTGCCAGATTTGTCTTTTAATAAAGCAGTTCCCATTCCTTGAGCATTAAGTTGATTAAGATCATTGCCAGTAGTAATTTTTAAATTGACAGAGGACTCTAGTTTAATTAATTTCTTATTGTTCACCATATGATGAGTTGAACCAGAATCAGCTACATTAGATTTAGACAGACTAGACAAGCATTCATTAGACAAGCAGACAGCATCTTCAGCAGTGACAGAAAATAAAGAGGGATTGACTGAGTTTAGAGTTGATTGTACTTCAGTGTTATGAGTTTGATTGTTGGGCTTTGGTCGAAGTTCAGCATGAGAAGTCCAGCATTTTTCTTCAGGATGTTGTGCAGCAGGATTGTGTTTACCATTACTACAAGCATTTGGATTTCTAGGTCTGAAGTTTCTTTTCTTAGTATTTCCATATTGATATAAAGCAGTCAAAGTTTCATTGTTTTCTTTAGTCTGAGTCTAAGTGATTTCCTTTCTAGATTCCTCAGCATAGACGAATTCCTGGAGCTTATTCAACGTGGTTTCAGGATAAAAAACTAAATCTTCATTCAAGACCATAGTGTCCACAATATTACACATATTTTGGGGAAGCTTAGCAATTATAGAATAGCACAGAATGTTTTCAGGTACACCAAGATCCATGAGAGAAACTTCATTAAGTATTTTTCTACAATTGCTGATGTAAGTATCAAGACTTCCTGTCCATTCCATTCTCATGAATTTGAGCCAAACTCTTGCTTTGTTATTGTATGATTGAGAAGAATATCTATTCATAATACTTAGCCATAATTTATTAGGATTCTTAGAATTGTCTAAATTAACTACTGCATCAAAGGCTTCAGGGCTTAAGTGATTCATTAAAATTAAGCAAGCTTCAGTTTTCTTAGCTCTAGCAGTGTTGGCAGCAGCACCAGTGAGTTCTTGATCTTCTTGTTCTAAGCAGTATTTGAGTAAGTTTTTATGTTGTAAAAATACTTCAATTTTGAAGAACCATTGTTGAAAATTTTCTCCAGTGAGAGGTGGAATCGCTTTGTTTACCAATTCTGAGTCAGTCATTTAGAAGTAGTTATTATTGTTGTAGTCTAGAGGTTTGAAGTATTCTACGTCAGAGACCTTTCCTTATTACAAGTTTCCGGGAAGAGACTCTTTCAGTTTGGTTAGAAAAAATGGTGTCAACTAGTCGGATTTGAAGTCGTTACACAGAAAGGATAAATACGGTTTAGTCGGAATAATGAGTGGCTAGACTGATAGACTACAGCAATATGATTTCTGTATATATCCAATAAGCTTTAAGTGAGTAAGTTTCCGAATCAAAAGTCGAGACTGTAAATCTACTAAGTTGGAAACTTAAGGTAATATTTCAGGCAGAAAAATAAAAATAACAAAAAATAAAGAAACAAGAAGAAAAATAAGAAGAAAAATAATAAGATCTACCTCAAGGACAAGTTCTGATAATATAAGATAGACTAAGAAAATTTTAATATTTTTTATGACTGACATTGACTAAGAAATAAATTTTAAATCTTCATGAGTTGATTTGATTAATTACTTTTAAAATAATGAAAAAGATTAAAAATGAAATACCAATGGTTTAAATTATTTTTATCCAATGTATGGACTGGTGCTAGCTTTTTCTTTGATTGTGATTAAGACTTAAAAATAAAAATGAAAAAAAAATAAAAAATAAAAATAAAAATAAAGATGAAAAGTGTTTTCTTTTAGTTTCTTGATGATTTGAATGAAAAATAAAATAACAGTGTCTTGAATCCAGAACTCTTTCACTCTTGTCTTCTTTATTTTGATCTTGTTGATTTTTAAGAAGATGAGAAAAAAAATAAAAAGAAAATAAAATTTGAAGTATGATTTGTCAGAATGGCAAAAGGAGTTTAAATGACTGCACGTATAATAATGAGTCAAAAATTTATATAAATCTTTTTGAAATAAAACAAAAGATTTATTTTTATAAATTATAATAATTTCTTTATTAATTAATTAACAATTTTATTTTTACCATTCTAAGTTAATAAAACGATGATTAAAATTAATCAAGAAAATACAGAATGAGAAAAAATTTATTAGTAAGTTTTTAATGGAAATAATTTAATAAAAATAATAATAAAATATTATTATTTAAATAATTAAAATAGTTAAAATTAATAAAATAATAAAACCATGATTGATTATTAAAATAAATCATTGTGTGAATTAAAATTATAAAATAATTTTTATGACGTAATATTTAAAATAGAATCGTAGTATTAGTCATTAAAATTATTGATTGTTTTCATAAGCTGATGATTGCTGTTCTTCTCTTTTCACGATACACAGGATCATCAGCGACGTCATTGATTTCTTCAAGATTCAATTCAAGAATCATTCGAGATTCTTCTTGATTAAAAAGAAAAAGATTTTAAAACAGAAATTAAAAAGAAATAAATAAAAAATCTTTCTTATTCTAAAAAAATAAAAAGAGATTAAAAAATAAAAATAGCGTTTGTTTATTAGTATTATTAGTTAATAAAAGTATTATTAAAATATTATATCAAGTTAAGATTATTAAAATAATAGTTATTATTATAAATATTTAAATTAATTATAATCATCTTTTATCAATTAAGAATTACCAGTCTTGCCTTTAGGTAATTAGTAATTTCTTTTATTTTAATTTTTATTTCTTATCTTATTTAAAAAATTGTAAAATATTTTTATTATTATAATTATTATGTTTTTATTTAAACTGAAATAAAAATCTTTAGTTGTGTTATTTTTATATGATTAAGCCCAGAATTTTCAAAGTTAAGCCCTCTGCCAGCTGGCTGATAATAGTCTTGAATGTTGAAAAGATGCATCTGGAAAGTTACATCCTGTCAGCTTCTTTTCTCAAAAAATTACCAATTGGGAAAGAGTTTGGCCAATATTTGAACTTGAACTACTTGCAGTAGTATCCGCATTTGAGGAAAGGTGTGTCTGCCTGTTGGGCACATCTGAACCAATTTTAGTCTTTTTTGATCATGTCAATCTAAAATACTTCATGACTTCCAAGATTCTCACTCCCAAACAGGCTCAAGAGGCCTTGTTCCTTGATTCATTCAATTTTAAACCAATTAATCTCAGTGGTCATTCTAATCCTGCAAATGCACCTAGCCAAAGACCTGATTTTGAAGATTCTTTACTTTCTATTCCTAATTCTCTTACTCCAAAGTTTCAAATCAGTTCTTTTCAAAGTTTTTCCTCAGAAAAATCACCCACACATGACATCTATTTTCAGCCCATTTCTGATACATTTAAAATTTCCCTTCAAAAGCTTATCAGTTGTTATCTAAGGATGAAACAGAGGATCTTACATTCTTAGACAAATTTTATAGGTATTAACACTGTCTGTACATTCACTTAGAATTAAGAAACCAATTAATTTGTGAATATCATGACTTTCCTACTGTTGGGCACCCAGGTATTGCTCAAACACTCTCTTTGATTCCACACACAACCGGCCTTCAATAAAAAGGGATATTATTTGCTTTTTTTCCACTTGCAATTCTTGTCAAATAATCAAAATCATTAGGCAATCACCTACTGGTTTATTGCAACCATTTCCTATAATTTCTAGGCCATGGAATATCATTGGCATGGACTTTATCACAAAACTTCCCAAATCAGGGAATTTTGACTCTATATTAGTCATCATTGACCAATTAAGGAAGTTGTCACACTTTATTCCTTGTCCAGAAGGCATGACCACCAAGGAATTGGCAAAACCCTTTTGCAGAGAGACTTTTTGTCTCCATGACTTCCCTGATTGAATGGTGTCTGATTCAGTTACAACCTTTACCAGTGAATTTAGGCAACAGCTCATAAGATTTCTTAATATCAAATCAGCTTTTTCCACGGCTTACCACCCTCAAACCAATTGACAAACAGAGAAAATGAATCAAGTCTTAGAAGATTACCTAAGACATTTTGTGTCTTATAATCAGAACAGTTGGTCAGATTTGTTAGACATTGCTGAATTTGTCATTAAGATTCTGCATTCAACCTTGTTAGATATCTCTCCATTTTTTTTCTTCATGGTTATCATCCTTGTTTTAATTCTTTAACCAGCCCTTAAAGTTGGTCAGCTGTTGATAATTTTATTCAAGATCTTCAGAATGTACAAGAATCAGCAATTTCTTCTTTACAAAGAGAAAAAGAAAAAAAATCTTTATATCATAATAAGGATCAACACCCAAATCCTCTCTTCAATCTCGGAGGTCAGGTTTTATGATCTCAAAAATATATTCAAACTCTTAGACCCAATTCTAAGATGTATTACTGACATCTAGGTCCTTTCACTGTAATCAAAATGGTAGGAGAAAAGGCTGTCCGTTTAGAAATCTCAGCTCACTACCCAAAGCTTCATCTGGTGTTCAATACTTCTCTTATTATTCCTTATAAAGATCTTTTTACTAACCAATTTTGCAAAGATATTACTGTTCAGCCAAGTAAACATATAGTTCCATTACTTGACATTGATTGGTTGTTTCTTTGGCTTGGTTTTAGCTCATTGATCCAAGCAAAAAAGGTTCAGATGAATATTTAATACGCTGGACCAATTATACCCCCGCTCATGATCAATGAATTTTGTTGAAAGATATCTCCCTATCTCTCCAAAACACCCTTCTTTCTTTTCATCACCAATCCAATTCCCCCATCCCATCATTGTTAACAGGTACAAGTGTTGGAATTTGGTCCTTTTGACCATTTTATTATGCTATGATTTTTCTATTAATTTTAAGTCTAATATTTCAATTAAATACATTTAAATAAAAATAGTAAAAAATTAGGATAAAAATAAAATATTTAAAATAGATAAGAACTGCAGTAGTATGTGTCTTGTAGTCATTGAACCCTGATCATCAGTAGTCAGTATTATTCTTGAGAAATGTTTTTTATATTTTTATTCTGTTTTTATTTTTTGGGAACTAAGTAGTTAGAACTAACAATCCTAATTATATTGTGAGTATAAAATAATAAAGTAGTAAGATTAAATCTGTAGTTGTTTAAATTATCTCTTGCTTTATTTTATTTCTCTTAGTTTGTCATTTTTTTTATTATGTCTAGGGTTCAGAACCACATTAAACCCCTGGCATGTTGTTCAGGGGGCTAATCTTGTTTTTATTTCTTTGTAATCTCTGCAGTTGGATTAGAAATAAAATCATTGGTTCCTCTCACTCTTTTTCCGTGAACCTTTCCTAGAAGCATCAAGCTCCCTGAGATCATCTAGTCCCATTCTAAATCTCATAAAAATTAATTATTAAATCATAAAAAATTATCAAATAACTTTTAAATCATTAATAAAAAAATTCATATAAATTTTAGATCATAATTTCAACAACAAGATTGGGCACATTTTTAACAACTCAGAGGTTCCATCCACTTATGTAATAGAGATTAAGTGATAAGTCAATAGCTGCAGATCAGCATTTTGGATATCTGTGTTGTTAGAAGTATTTTAATTAGTTAATCCTTGATTTCCCTTATCCTTGAGGATCTTGATGTTTGAAAGGGCCCAATAAAGAAATCATGTCATCAAAAAAGGATACTCAAATCTAATTAAAAATACCAAGGATACTCTTTGTAAAATATATAAGACTTGTTGTTCTCACTGTTTTGTAATTTCCTCATTGCAATATTTTTGTTTCAAAATCATTCAAATACTCAAATAAAATTTATTCTTGTTATATTAAAATAAAAACACATTTTAGATTAATTTGTCCTAGTTATCTTCTGGTGTTTCCATGAGATATTCCGAGTCAAATTGTCTTGACGTCAAAATAATGACCTTAGTCATTACAAGGAAAGTCCAATGTATGTAATTTTTTTTTTGTGTAGCTATGGTTATTATTACTCAATCAAGCATTATGTAGCAGCAATTATAAAAACTGAGAAATTGAAATATTAATTGTATGTAAAGATCAGCCTCCATGATTGAGAAAATCTAATCCACAGATGAGCACCTCGTTACTGGCATGAGAGATGAACAAGAACAAAACAAGAGATTCCCAAGAACAAAACAAGAGATTCACAAGAAAAAAACAAGAGATTCACAAGAACAAAACAAGAGATTCACAAGAACCTCCAGGGAAAAAACCAGGGAAGTGGCTGCCCAGTGACACCAAGTCACCCCATGGTCACCAAGTAAGTTTCCGGGAGGCACCTTGGTTTACCTGGGGGAAATTCTTGAAATGCCAGGGAGGTCACTTGAAATTCACCCCTCTGGGTTCTGAGCCATTTATAGAAATCATCAGAGCTTCACATGAAAGGATTACTAAATTGCTCTAGATTTCCTCAGAAAATATTATGAAAATCCCAAGACTGTCTTAGGGGTTGTCACATGATTCTTCCTCAAAAAGTCACCCATATTTGAGCGCAATATGTTGAATTCAATATTTGAAAAATCATTGAAGCAACCAAGTTTCTATGTCAAAATTATTTGATATTGCAATACCAATTTTTGTCCAAAATTATGAAGTAAAATTTCCAAAATTGGTCAATTTTCCAAAATTTCCAAGTAAATTTCTGGAAGTTTCACAAGTGATTTAAATAAATGTCATTCTATTTTCACATGAATGTCACTCATTTTTCAAAAAAGTGTTGGATGGATTTCACAAAAGAATTACAAATAAATTTTCTATCTTTGCAAGCTAGTTGCAGTTTCACAACTGATTTAAATAAATGTCATTCTATTTTCACATGAATGTCACTCATTTTTCAAAAAAGTGTTGGATGGATTTCACAAAAGAATTACAAATAAATTTTCTATCTTTGCAAGCTAGTTGTGCATCAGATCATTCCAATGGGTGTGTGACCATCATAATTTGATTTTTTGGTACCCACCACCAGGAAGTTGAATTGGAAATAAAGATTTTTACGAGAGGATGTATATAATTTGATTTTTTGGTACCCACCACCAGGAAGTTGAATTGGAAATAAAGATTTTTACGAGAGGATGTATATTCACTGATTGGCCTGGGGCTGTCAGACTGGTATCTATGTTGAATGATCCATGAAGGGTAGCATATATTATAATTAAAATATTATGAACTTGGAATGCAGAATGTTCTTAAAAGTGCCTGGCTTGTAAAAGTTTCTACTTTGCAAGGTACCCAAGATCCAAAACCCCAAAAAAAGATATTGGTAAGGGTGAGTGCACATGTAGCTCACTCTGACCAAATGTCCATTCTTATTTATTCTTGATCCTCCTTCAAAGAGGCTAGAAGCTGACCAAAAAAATCAACAACCTTTTTTCAAAAGGGGTTTGTCCCTATAATGTCAGTTATCTATATTTATACCAATCAAGGTGAATTTTAGACAAATCTCTTGGGAAAAAAATAGAATATTGAGAATTCCTCATTGATTGTTCTATCTCCATTCCTTTAATATGGGTATTGAAAGGGAGGAAGTCATGATTGAACCCAAAGGGAAAGGCGTGATCATACTGAGGCCTTCATATATCCCTTTTGCCTAGCTGTGCAAATCATAATTTTTTATTCTTGGGGAAAAAATTATATGTTTGTCAATTAATCCTTAATAAAGTCGCATTAATAACAGAGAGGCATATGGCTTTCTTTGGGTTTTCCGAATGAATCTACACAATGTGGTATGTTGTATAATGGCCCCAGCATATTGAATGTGCATGTGTGCTGACTGTGAACCCATATGCATTTCAATGTGAACTTTATTATATGAATGAATCTACACAATGTTGTATGTTGTATAATGGCCCCAGCATATTGAATGTGCATGTGTGCTGACTGTGAAACCATATGCATTTCAATGTGAACTTTATTATCTGAAGGCATATGCATTGAACAAGATAAATTGGCTGGTTAGACTAAATTGAATTGTGCTGTTTCCACACTGGAGCCAAGTTAAGAACAGTTCAAATATCTCAATCAATAAATTTTGGATAAGAAAACCCAAATTAATCTGGTTAAAAAAACCAGCTAATTTAACCCAGGATGTTCACACATTGGGCGCCGGTTAAGCTCTGGTCAACCCTACAAATTTTTGAATTTTGGCTACAAAATTGTGAAATTTTAGCCTTCCAGAAATGGGATTTGAGTCCTAAAAATTTGATGCATACTCTGAACAGGAGCCAGCCCACAGTTGAAATCTGTGCTGCCATTTTGACAGGTGGGTGCGTCTACAAATGCCAAAGCAATGGCTAAGGGCAAGTTAAGAAAAATTGAACTTGTTTTTTACACATTCAATTTTTTGGAATTTATTTTGTTGTTCAATGTTTTGTTTTTCTTTGCTCGCTTCCTCTCTCTCAATTTTTTTTTTAAATAGTTTGCTTTGTTCTCCCCTCTATTTTTAGTTTGCTTTGTTCTCCCTCTATTTTTCTTTTTTTTTCTTTTCAATGCTTCACTCACTTGCTTCTATGGTTTTGTTTTCTTTTTTTATTTGAAAAGGCTTTTTTTTTGCTAGCTTTATCTCAATCATGTTTGCTTTGCTCTTGTTTTTTTTTCTTATTTTTCTGTTTTTTTTTTCCTTGCATTCCTCATTCACTTTTTTGGGATTTTTTTGTTGTTCAATTTTATTTTTGATTTGGTCAAATTTTCACACAAGTCTACAACCAGAACAAAAATGACTAACAGCTACTATGCTTTGACGGGTATGTAGCTGGAGAGCAACAAATCAAAATAAAAAATTAAGTGAAAAGGCAAATAAGATTGGAAACATCATACTACCTTATTGGATAAAAAAAAAGGGTGAAAAAGGTCATAAATAATCATTTGGAGTGTTGATTTCATCTATACCTCCATCTTCATGATCAATCATGGAATCAAA
>KN362164.1:0-12880 GCA_000785685.1 Uromyces viciae-fabae
TTTTAAGACCCTGTAAGATGTAAATTCATTTGAGTATCCAAGCAAGATTCCTTTTTCTGTTGTAGGAGAAAGTTTTTCTTTTCTGAAAGCTTTTGGAACCAGAACATAGCAGAGACAGCCAAAAGGTCGAAGCTTAGAGAGATTTACTTCTTGATTGAAGAACATAGAATAGGGTATCTTGAAGTCCCGTGTACTAGAGGGCATGATGTTGCAGAGATCAGTCAAGGTCACAATTGCTTCTGCCCAGTACTTTGGTGGAAGATTTGCTTGAGCGTAAAGACATCTTGCTTTTTCGACAATAGATCGGTTAGCTCTTTCAGCCATTCCGTTATTTTCGGGAGTATATGGTGGAGCAAATAATTGAATTATACCAGATTTAGAACAAAAATCTTCAAAGAGAATGTTTTTAAATTCTCCTCCGTTATCAGAAATGAATTTCTTGATGGATCTTCCGGTTTGTTTTTCAACATGAGCTTTAAGTTTAATAATCTCATCTAAAGCTTCAGATTTATGCTTCAAAAGACGAACAAATTTAAAACCTGAGTATTGGTCGATACAAGTGAGGAAGTATTGAAAACCACTCACTGAACGAGTTTGGAAAGGTCCGACCAGATCCAAGTGAACCGCTTCAAGTACGTCAGAGACTTTGGCGAACTTTCCAGAAAAAGGTTTTCGAGTGCTCTTGCAAGTTTTACACGTTTCACAATTTTTGTTTGAGATTGCGTTAGGGAGGAGTTTCTTCAAGTAAGTGTCATTTGGATGACCAAGTCGAAGATGCCAATTGACAAAATCAACTGAGGAAACATAACATTGAGGAGAATTATTTGGAATAAGAAAGTTTCCTAGCTCAAATATATTATTAAAAAATTTTCCTGACAGAGAAAAGCTATTATCAAATTTGATTTTGAAAACGGAGTTGTCTTTAGTTACGATGCAGGAGGATTTAAATAATCTATTTAATGAAATTAATGTTCTACCAAGATCAGGAGCAAGGAGAACATTCTCTAAACAAATAATTACTCCGCAGTGGCTTTTTAAGAAGGCGTAACCCATTTCCACAGAATTTAATTTTTGATTGAGGCTTCCAGTAGCAATATCAATGTTAACCGACTTGTTCTTAATGAAGAATCTTGAATCTTTGATTATATGGTGTGAAGCGCCAGAGTCAATAACAGCAGGTAAGAAGTTTTGAGAAGCGTGAATGTTATATGCCGCAACTTCAATATAGTCTGATTGATCTTCTGTATCTTTAGATTCAGTAACATTGACTTCAGCATCAGTAGCCCTTTTTGATTTAAGTAACTGTTTTTCTTCAGCTGATAACTTGAAGCATCGCCATGCAGGATGATTTGCTTTAGGGTTATGTTTTCCTTTAGAGCATGGATGAAGGGGAGGAGGCCTATCGGATTCCACTTTTAGAGCCGAGACATCTTCTAATTTTACTTTCAGTTGTGGTTTAGGAGTAGGATTAAGACGAATCTCCTTCATGTAAACCAATTCTTGAAGTTTCTTGAGAGTGCGATTAGGATGTAGTATAATAGACTCGTTCATAATAAGATTATCAACCACATTCCATAGATCCCGAGACAACTTAGCCAGAATTGAAATAGAAATGATATAATCCGGAATTCCCAGCTGAACAATGGATATTTCTTTAATCATCTTCTGACAAACAGTGATGTAATCTTTAAGATTGCCTCCATATTCAAAACGCATAAACTTTAACCATACCCAAGCCTTATTGTTGATTGATTCAGAAGCAAAACGATCGTTAATTGAGTCCCAAATCAAACTTGGTTTGTCTTTGTTTTCAAGCGTTATAACAGCGTCAAAGGCCAAACTACCAAGGTGACTGATAATGATATTTGCGGCCTCGTATTTCTTCTTTTCAGATGGACTGACAGTTTCTCCGGAAGTGATTTTCCAGAGTTCTTTACTTCTTAAGTGTGCTCTCATCCGCGACGACCACTCAGGATAGTTGGTATCGTCCAGTTTAGGAATACCCGTTTTGGAAGTTTGCTTTTCCTTGGTATCGGACATGTTAAGTTAAGAGCCTGTTCTTTTTAAAATCAAAGCACCGTACTGATAATGTGATGATTTTATAAACTAAAAAGAAATTGATTTCAGTGATAAGAAAAATAGAAATTAGAAATAAAAATATGAAAAACTATGTTACCTAAAAAGAACAGGTTTAATAACAAGTAAGAGAGCAGATAAATGGGAAAAGAAGAGAATTGACGCTACAGGTGAGAACTAGTGATGAAAAGAAAGATTAGGTCAACAACATTTATTTTCAGGAAAGAATGAATAAGAAGAGATAAATGAAATAAGAACCTAATGTTTATAAACCTGACGTTGATGATCTCAATAGATGACAAGCATTATGAAAAATAAGAAACTTGACGAGTGAGACAAGGAGAACAAAGAAATAAAATAAATGAAATTTAAATACAACAATCATACTCCAAAATTAGAGTATTCACACAGATACCCCAAATACATCAAATAATAACAATTTTTTGATAAATCTAATTTTTTTTTGTGGAATTTTATGTTGGAATCTTTCAGGTATTATTTGATTGTTTTTAACTGCTTCTTTTTTTTCTGCTTTAAATTTAAAATATATCATTAGCAAACTTTCCACCCATAACATCCTTCATACCATATTCAATTGCTCTTTTATCACATTTATTTCTGACTTGAGTTTCTTTAGTATATTCCCACCATTTAATAGTATTCTCTTTAGTTTCCATCCAGCTTCTGAGTTTATTTGGTTTCTAATTTTTACAAAGAAATAGGCGAACCCATATGGAAGTGCACCAATGCCTACATTGTGCAACTAATTCAAGATTGTTTTTTCACATCTCAATTTCAACCTGGTACAAGAGTATCACACATTGACCTTGCTAAATGCCTAGTTGTTGAAATTAAGACCTAAAATTTTTATGAATTTTTTCATTAATGATTTAAAAGTTATTTGATAATTTTTTATGGGGCGGGTGAATTTTACAATACATATTTTGCAAGACATATGTCTTGTAAATCACATGTGTTGTAAAAGTGCATTTGATGTATTGCAAGGTATAATTTTACAGTACATCACCCGGAAAAATGTGTTGTAAACATATGTTCTGCAGAATATGTGTTGTAAATTTGATCTCTCACAATACATGTGAGAAATTTACATCACATCTATTACAACGCCTACATGCATGTATTGTTATGATTCTCACAAGACCCACCAACTGTTAATATGCAGAAAATCACGATCACAATTCATTATGTCATGTGACACCTGCATCACAAAAATACATCAGTTCAGGTACCAAGTATAATTTTAAAACTCTTGTCATCCCTTCCCTCCGTCCACATTTCACTTCCCTCCCCCAGCTTTCCTTCCCCCACCATCTCCTACATCTCCCTCCCCATGGCTATCCCAACGGATGAGTTCAGCTACACCAGCAGTGAATCTGATTCGGAAAAAGAATCTTTACCCCAGATATCAGCCCCTTCCAGCTCATTTGAAAAGCCACAACAAGAAACCAACGCCGAGGATAAGGAAGAACGATATGGAAAAGAGTGGTTCATACCCCACATGAACAAACACCATGTAACGTATATTGATCATGGATGCCAGCTAGATTTCCAGGGATACCCCATCTACCCCAACGGGCAGACCACCTTCTTAAGGAAGCCAGGCGACAAGATTGTTAATTTTGGTACCACATGGTTCAGAAAGAGTACCACGGTGAATTTACGAGGAAATGGCAAGTGGAAGGTCACCCGCTTCCACTGCCTTGGAGTCCTACATTGCAATAATGCGCAATGCAACTGAGGAGGAGCCCCACCCACAGATATTGATGGCATTCAAAAGCTATCCGAGAAGAAGTGGGTTTTTTTTTTATTAAAATTTTTATGTTTACCTGTTGAATTAACTTTTGAATGAAGTTTCTTCCCCTGCAGAAACTTACATTCCAAAGGGTTTGCTGGCAAGTGCACTGGAAAAGTGATCTACCAGCCTTGCGAAGGAACCGCTCTGCGCATTGATGTCCACCAGGATAGCGGATGGGGATTACTCCGCCATCGTGGAATTCACCAACACCCCTGGCCAGAATGCAAGAAGCCAGATCAGTTGTCCAAGTCAGACCTCCAAAAGCAGATTGCCGAGAATCCCAAAGTTGGCATGTTTTCTCACAAGGTGAGTGTTTTGCATGTTTTCTCCTATTATTGCCGCTTGACTGTGTTTATTCATGTATTAGATTGGCAAACCAATTCAAGGAGAAGATGGTAAAACCTTTGAAAGTGTCACTAAGATCCACCCCTCACTCCAAAACAACCACCGGTTGGTATTTTTTTGGTTTTTTAAGCATATATTTTTATCTGATTTACATTTTTCATTTGTCTTTATTTGTGCCTCATTGGTTTTAGTCTAGCATACTACCGCCGAACCATGCTTGTGGAAATGAACCTGGTACCTGGCAAAAGTGGTGACGGTGTTGGCGATAAGTTTATCACCGACATGTTTAGCTGGGCAGCGTGGGTAACCCTTTCCTTTCAAACAAACACCGCTGGTTTTTCCGCTAAAGCAGGTGTTTTTACGGTACTTAATTTTATTTTACGGTACTTCTTTTGATTTGCGTTATACAGGCGTGGACTTTTAATAATATCTTCATCTTTCATGCCTGGGGATTTATTTGTGTCTCATTGGTTTTAGTCTAGCATACTACCGCCGAACCATGCTTGTGGAAATGAACCTGGTACCTGGCAAAAGTGGTGACGGTGTTGGCGATAAGTTTATCACCGACATGTTTAGCTGGGCAGCGTGGGTAACCCTTTCCTTTCAAACAAACACCGCTGGTTTTTCCGCTAAAGCAGGTGTTTTTACGGTACTTAATTTTATTTTACGGTACTTCTTTTGATTTGCGTTATACAGGCGTGGACTTTTAATAATATCTTCATCTTTCATGCCTGGGGAAGAGCATTTTACGTTTCAATCAAAATGGATGAAGGATCGGCTTTTTGCACGAGATCACAATCATCAGCTATACCATGGCGGATTGGTTTCGGACGTCACATAAACATGTTGAGCTGGGCAGCGTGGGTAACCCTTTCCTTTCAAACAAACACCGCTGGTTTTTCCGCTAAAGCAGGTGTTTTTACGGTTCTTATTTTTTATTTTACGGTACTTCTTTTGATTTGCGTTATACAGGCGTGGACTTTTAATAATATCGTGATCTTGCATCCCTGGGGACAAGCAATTTAAGTTTCAATCAAAATGGATGAAGGATTGGCTTTTTGCACGAGATCACAATCATCAGCTATACCATGGCGGATTGGTTTCAGATGTCACATATCGTTTCTTCAAAATTTAACGGTTATCTGTTGTCTACATCAATGTATTGTGAGGAACTGCAAAGGTGGATCCCGGTGCAGCTCACATGGATTCAAGGTCTTGGTGTTCAGTATTACACGACCCATTTCTGTATTCTTTTGCGACAATTCTTCGCCCATTAAATCACTCCAGCTGAACGAGAACTTCTGGTCGGCCAAGTAGTTGATTTCTCAAAGGCTCAAAGTGAAGGCTTTGTCAAAGCGTACACGGAAACCTTCCGCACCTGTCAGCTGGCTACTATGTTAGAGCCAACTAACAAATAGCAGATAAAAAATAAAAAATAAAAGAATATTTTTTAGAACTAAAAATATTATTATAAAACAATAAAATAAGTAATTCTATATTAAGGAGTAAGAATAGTATGAATATTATCGCATAAATGGATTCCCCATGTAAAATAACCTAGGTTCACTCACTGGATGTACCCCCAAATTCCTACTCCTTAACCCTTTTTGCCAAAACTGGGCAGAAATTAAACATAACACTGTTTAAATTGTGTTTACATGTAGATAACTGTTTATACATATTATGGATATGTACATGTGTGAAGCATACTATAGACTAAGTCAGAAATACATGCAAAATAGCGGATTTGTGCTTAGTTTAGAAGTTAGGACCATACAGTTAATGCAAAATGAGAATACTGCTAAATACAGGACATTTACATATGTCTTGTTACATTGCAAGAAAGTTACATAGCCAAATGTTACATACGGTGAAATTAACTACAATAGAAAGCCCCTGTATGTTACATAACCTAGAGCTTGACCAAACATGAGGTAAGATGGAAAACACACGGTCTCCAAGCCTCACTACAGTTATAGCACAAGTTTGTGGAGTATCTGTATCATTCAAAATGATCTCAGGGTGAAGATTTTATGCCAATAAAATCAGGTAAAAGCCGAAAGCTCTGTTGACTGAGCTGGCTGAGCAAGATGGAAGAGATGAAAGAGTTTTAAAAGAAGTAAACTCGATGGATTTAATTCAGTTCAACTAGCAAGCCTTTTTCTAAGGCTTGCTTACATAATTAAATAATAAAAAAAATAAACAAAATAAAATATTTTTGAGAAAAACATAAGAATATAAGAAATAAAGTAGAATGAGTAAAAGAAGATATTTTTAGTGACTCAAAAAGTTAAACTAGTACAGGACCGTATTGACATCAATGAATTTACCAACAGCCTGAAGTTGGAGAAACTAGTAGGCACTAAAAGAATTGGAGTTTAGTATAGTATTTAGAGTAGTTTGAGTTGAGTTTAGAGATAGTATAGTTATTTATAATATTCATTATAAATATATAGTTTTTATTTGATTAGATATTTAATTTAAGTCACTAGTATTTCAACACAGAGCACCCCAAATAATTATAAACACATTTTCACACGGTGAACTAACCAATAATACAGTTACAAGGCCTAAGGCGTGACCAAACTCTTGGTTCAAAGGAAAACAGCTGTATTGCACTAGTAACAATACAGGTTACCTTCCACCATTTATCCTGACCAAACCCATAACGCCCTAAGGATACCAGATTAATCCCAAGGACCTCAGAGGTTACTGAGCACGGGAAAAATACCCAGTACTGGTCTAGACCCTCCAGTAATGAATACAAAATACAGGAACTTGGCTAAAAGAGCTCAAAACGTGATAACCCCAATTCCTACAAACTTGTGGTTATCCTGTACACCCCAGGGGTTGGAAATATTATATAAGGAGGCCTCTAATCCACCTTTCCAATCCCCATCGTCATCTTTATCCAGCTATACACAGTTACTATATACTACAGTCACTTTTTAGCACCAAAGACACCAGATCCACTCTCACCTGCGCTCTAGGATCCCCTTCAGAACTCCAACAGCGCCCTCCCATCTCACCACGACTCCAAGATCCCCTTCAGAACTCTTCTGCGCCGTACCCCCCTTCAGGTCAGTCTCTGGGCCAATAGGTTTGACCCAGAAACCCTTCTTTTCTATACCACTTCGTGGTAACTCTGGGTTTAACCACCCCTGATAATTCATCAGGCCCCAGATCCAAGTTGGATCTCAACTTTAAAGGGTTAAACTACCCCAGGAATCCGTTCCTGGCCCCTAAATTAATCAGAGGGTTAAACAACCCCAGCATAGCTTGCCCCTCTGTTAATTTTATACAAAATTAACACCAAACCAACGGTGAAAAATAGTCCATAAACTATTTTCCAACACTTTGCAGCTTGTGTAGCTAAAGGGTATTCAGTCCCTGGTATCACAGAGCCTGATAGCACCACTGACAAGGCAAAAGCACGATCAATGTTGAAGGGGTGCCATCAACATTTTACCGCACAAGTCATCCAAGTGAAACGGAATAGGTCGCTCATTATGGCTGATGACTGCTCATTTTTATCTTACTCACTGACTTAAGCCTATAACTGAACAAAAATCCACCAACTTGTCAATCCATTTTTGTAGGAACCTTTCCAACAAAAATTTATGGACCTTTTGGAGCTGTAGCTGAAGTTGGTGAGACCCATGAGCCCAAAATCAACCATCTTCGACGCCGCTATCCTAAAGTACGTTGCTGGCTAGATTGGTGGACAATGGCAGACATGGAATCCATCCTTTTCCTGTCTTGCCGAAGGATGCTTGAGGATACGTCTGATGGGGATGATGGCATTCCTGATACAACAAATGCTCAGGAAAGCCCACATTGTCTTTATTATATGATCAGGTGAGTTTTTTTGGCAATATGTACGTTGCGGTTAGACACCCCCTCATGATCTGCCGTTTTTTTGGAATTCTATCTACCATCTTAGTCAAGGAAAGACCTCGTTGATGGTCGGGATGGTAGATTTATTTGCCTTCATCAACTTTCTCACTGATGACTGGAACGCTGTGATGAAGGGTGTCTCCATCGCGTATGGATCTCAAAAGGAACCAGGTGTTGGATTGTCTCTGGGAATCTCACACAAGAGGAAAAGATACAAGAACAATGGCCGCCCTCCAGACACAACTGATGTACTGGCTGAATCAATTGGGAAGAAAGCGAAACTGGGACAGCCAAAGAATTCAGCCAATTTCATCAAAATTCCTGGGGCCGCTTATCCTTCGTATCATGCAATCACCAAGCATCCCAATCGAGCTGATAGATGCTGGCTTGCGGCAGCTTTGTAGTAGCTTTATTCCCTCTATTCTCCTTTGTGGGCTCAGAAGATTAGTGGCAAGGGCAATGATCTATTTACTGCCCTGATCCATCATTTCAACCCCAGGGTAACGTACAAAATGACTCTGGCGGGATCCATTTGCTCAACCCTCTCACTTGGACAAAATAAATTGTTTGATTTGGCAGCATCAAAATACCAAGGACGATTCATCCATTTTCTTCTTGCGATTACTTTATCGAGATAGTGCTAGATCCAAAGCAGCACAAGAATAACAATAATTTCCAGAAATTATTCACCGTCTTGAATGACCGGGAGTTTACATGGGAAGGTTTGCCAAATCAGAAGCAACCTCAATTGAGAATGCAGCACCCCACCCATGTCATCAACATAACACTTGAGATGTTCAGGAATTCCAAAATTGGATTTGGCAAGATTCAAAAGTTGATGGATAGGTGGTCATCTCAAGGCCTAGAGCTCGGTTCAGCCCGCGCTTGTCAGTTATGCTACAAAAAGAAACCACTCTTCTTCCCTCCAACCCCAAAGAAGAAAAAAGGTAGGCCAACCAAAGAGAAAAACCAGCAAACCGAGCAAGATGTATTCAATGACAGCAACAGCGCGGAAATTGAACCAATAAATGCTGATGATTTTCCCGACAATTGCCACCACTTGATTGAGATTTCCCGCCTAACATTTCCACATGATCAACCGCCCCTTCACCTCAACATCTTACTAGAGGTGACAGCCATTCAAGACCAAGCTGAATGACAAAACTTCATGGGCTCCACCAATTGGCCGTTCAAATTGCATTTGTTCGGCCATGTTTATACTCTCATGGCTCGCGGCTATTGGAACGGATTCCACTAGTGGTTTAAGGTTTTGCGAAGCTCAGGTGGTATGGCGGGTGTATGGCTACACAATGATGCTGACAATGATGGATATGCCCAGCTAATCACTCGTGTACCAGGAAGTATAGGTGGGATATCTCCAGATACCAGCTGGCTTCTGTATGCACAGAATTGGACACAGGAAGAGGAAAAAATTGTTGAGAGCGCAATTCAGAAGATCAAGGGCAATCATGAGATTGTGGAAGGTGATCGCCCTTTCCTTCAACTGAAAGATTTGATTAACTCATCACCCGATTCAATTTTGATACCTTACAATTGTGATTTAAAGGATTTGATTGGCCAATCATCCCAATCAGTCCCATGCGCCAAAATTGTTGAGAGCGCAATTCAGAAGATCAAGGGCAATCATGAAATTGTGGAAGGTGATCGCCCTTTCCTTCAACTGAAAGATTTGATTAACTCATCACCCGATTCAATTTTGATACCTTACAATTGTGATTTAAAGGATTTGATTGGCCAATCATCCCAATCAGTCCCATGCGCCAAATCAACCCAATCAGTTGTAAAACTTTCTCTTCCTCCCGCTGAAGACAATCATCCTGGCGCTGAAATGGCGAAAAAACATCTCAATGCAGAGGAAGAAGCTCCAGTAAAATCACCCCTTGGTAACCAACTGGTCGCCAAATCTATCTAGCAATTGTTGGGACTTGGCCAAATTGAGGACATACTTGAAGAAGATGAAGAGTTTCTGCTGGCGGATATTCTATCAAATCATCAAGAATTTGATGCAAACAACATTTCTGTGGGAAAAGATGATGGAGTAAAGTTTAAAGCAAGCAATGAACAACAGCAACAGCCAAAAGAAATATATCAATCCAAAAGCCATGAACCAGAGAAAGCACAGAAAGAAATGGATGAATCTAACTCAAGAAAAGAAGAAGAGTGGGTGGCAAAAAAAATACATAAGAAGAAGAGAAAATCCAAGGAAGTTTCATCAATGGTTTTTCCAGCTCTGGCCGCCCCGCTGAACATCCAAGAACCATCAAATGTTACCCTCAAGCCAGCACCTCCCTCACATAATATATCAATCCAAAAGCCATGAACCAGAGAAAGCACAGAAAGAAATGGATGAATCTAACTCAAGAAAAGAAGAAGAGCGCCGGGCGGCAAAAAAAATACATAAGAAGAAGAGAAAATCCAAGGAAGTTTCATCAATGGTTTTTCCAGCTCTGGCCGCCCCGCTGAACATCCAAGAACCATAAAATGTTACCCTCAAGCCAGCACCTCCCTCACATAAAGTTGTAGCAGCGATCCCGGAAATGGTGCCATCCGCAGTGCCACCCACCAATCCATCTACTGCCCCTTCAAAGGCCATAGGGCCAAGGCTGAAGTTCACACTGAAACCACCGCCTGTTGTCAAATCTCGTCCCCCAATTCCTCCTTCTACCCCATGGTTTTCTACCAGCCAGCCAATGCTGAGGCCCGCAACAAGGAGATCCACTAGGAATAAAAAAAACAGTACTTGATTGGGAAATGGGGATAATGTTGTGGTTGTTCTGGATGTGGTTGTTTTGGTCTATTCCTATCTCTTGCTTTTTCTTCTTTGTTCCAAAAAATTGTTTAAAAAAATATGTTGTCACTGCCATCCTGGTGCCCTTATTTTTATTCTATTGAGTTTATTTGTGGTGATGTTAGCAAAGAAACAGTGAGGAAATGGAGCTTATGTGAGCTTGTGTAAAAATACGGTAAGAGTTGTAAAATTACCTTCTTGTGGGTGATTTTGATACTTATACATCTCTTGTGAAACATTCTGCCGGTCTTGAGAGAGCATGTCTTGCATATTTCTTATTTGGATGCTTTTTTGGGAATTTGACAATATATTTGAGGTGCAAAGCATGAATATTGTGAGTGATGTGTTGTACATTTATCACATGGCGGCTACTGTTGCCAATTTTACAAGCGTTATTTCGCGGGACTTATTTTGACAACTCATATTTTATGGTGGTGGGTTGTAAAATTGCATTTGAGTACACCACAAATACAATCTTACAAGACATACGTTTTACAACACATATGTCTTGTAAAATTATAGGCGCCCATTTTTTATGATTTAATAATTATTTTTTATGAGATTTAGAATCCGACTAGAGGATCTCAGGAGCTTGATGCTTCTAGGAAAGTTTCACAGAAAAAGAGTGAGAGGAACCAATGATTTTATTTCTAATCCAACTGCAGAGATTATATAGAAAGAAAAACAAGTTTAACCCCCTGGACAGCATGCCAGGGGTCTAATATGGTCGAATGAAAAACTAAGAGAATTACATTAAAGCTAGAGATAATTGAGATAACAACAGTATTTGATCTTACTACTATATTAACTTATCTTCACACTGTAACTAGGATTGTTAGTTCTAATTACTTAGTTCCCAAATAATAAAATTAATAATAAAAATCTAAAAAAGACTTCTCAAGGATAATATTGACTACTGATACTACACGACAGATACTACTGCAATTCTTACCTATTTTTAAATATTTTATCTTTATTCTAATTCTTTATTATTTTTATTAAACTATTTTAACTTGAAACTAAAAGAAGGAAATTTTTAATTAAAAAATCTTTGCATAATTGAATGGTCAAAAGGACCGAATTCCAACATTAGTCCTTGACTTTAGTGATCACTGGCTAGCTCAGAATCCTTCAGCTGATATTCCTGTATTTATTTTACCCTGCAGAACCAATGTAACCATTTCTCTCCTCCATAATGTCTTGTAGTATTTATGCATCTTTTTCCATGTTTCATCTCATCACATTTTGTTCTTCCCTTCTGGTAGCGCTGCTATGCAGTACTGCAAATTCCTGCCTTCAATTTAATAACTTGGAAACTTAAGGATATATTTCAGTCAGAAAGATAAAAAATAACAAGAAGACAATGAACAAGAATGAAAATGAGAAAGAAGATTAAGAGCGCTACCTTAAGGACAGAATCTAGTAAAAATAAGATAGACTAAATTTTAGACTGAAAATATTTTTTAAGACTTAAATAAAAACTAAAAAATAAAATTAATCATGATGAGTTGTTTTGATATAAATTTTAATAAAGAAAAATATAAGAAATAAAATACCAATGGTTATGATTATTTTGATCCAATGTATGGACTGGTGCTAGCTTTTGCTTTGATTCTGATCAAGGCTGAAATAAAATAAAAAATAAAAAATGAAAAATAAAAAATAAAAAAATTGAAAAATGTTTTCTTTTAGTGATTTGATGATTTTTTTGAATTGTTGAGAAAAATAAAATACCAGTGTCTTGAATCCAGAAGTCTTTCACTCTTTTCTTCTTGTTTTTGATCTTGTTGATTTTTAAGAAGATGAGAAAAAAATTAAAATGAAAAAAAATTGCAAGTATGATTAAACCTGAATTTTCAAAGCAAGTATGATTAAACCTGAATTTTCAAAGTTAGACCCCCTGGCTGAGATTAGTCTTGAATGTTGACACACCCCCA
>KN362165.1:2822-14593 GCA_000785685.1 Uromyces viciae-fabae
CAATGATTTCTCTCTTCTGGGAATCGAGAGTTCGAGACTGTAAATCTTTTGTTTTTCAGGACAAAACTAAAGATTATATTTCAATCACTAAACAAGACAAGATGAAGAAAAACAAACATGATAAAAATGAAATGATGAAATACCTAAAGGATCCCAATGATCCAGATGATAATCCCAGAACAAACAACAAACAAACAAAAATAAATAAGTTCCTCCTCAATAAACCCTAGAAGTCTGCAAGACTGAGAAATGATGTTCAAGTTAATAACGATAACGAAGAGAAGAAAAAAAATAAGAAACAGAAAATAGGAGAAAAAGAAAACTGAGGATGATACCTATAGTCGAGCTACTTCAGACAGAACACGATCTCACAGTCTGGTTGAAGTTTGATGAGACTCAGACAGTTGTTGAGTGAGACAAAGAAAAAACTCTGAGCGAAGATTCAACTTGAGTTTTGATGTTGATGCTGCGGACGGTGCATGCGGGCGAGTGAGAAATTGGTCTTGAGATACAACAAAATTATACCTTGCAATACATCAAATGCACTTTTACAACACATGTGATTTACAAGACATATGTCTTGCAAAATATGTATTGTAAAATTCACCCGCCCCCAAAAATATATTTTATGATAAAATAAAATAAAAATAGAAATAAGAAAAAAAATAAAATATATTTATTATTTACCTAAAGGCAAAATTGGTAGTGCCAAAGTTATAATAATCAATAATTACCTTTCATAAGAAATATATATATACTTTATGATTATAAATAATTTTAATCAAAGTTATTCTGTATGTAATTTTAATAATATTTAATAATAATTTGATAATAAAAATAATGAAGATGAATGAAGTGAATGATTATATGGATAAAGATTTGATGATTAATTTATAATTTTTAATTTAATTTTCAATAATTATATTTAATAGTCTTTTTATTAATGTAAAAAGATTCTAGAGAATTTAATTTTAATGCTTATAATAATAATATTATTTATTTTATTTATTTTATTTTTAATGGTAATCCTAATTGATCAATGATTAATTCAATTAATTAATTTTTAATTTAATTTATCTTCTTTTTACTAGTCAATTACAGTTTTTCTTCTGTTTTTATTCATTTATTTTTATTATTCTTGATTGTTTTTACTGTTTTTCAACATAAAAGAAAAAATAATCATTAGTAAAACGAATCAAAAAAAAAATTGAATGATTACGTCATTATTGTTTTTAACAAAAAAGCAATCATGAAATCATAACAAAAGAAAATAACCGTTACACTTATCTTTATAATTTTAATTTTAGATAATAATTTCTGTGACAATTGCGTCACTAGCAATTCTAATATAATTATTTTAATTATTAAGTATTTCTTTATTTAAATATTAATATATGTTTATTTAATATTTAATTATTAATTTCTATTATTTATTATTTTATTTATTTGTAATTATAATTTATTTAATTTTAAATATTTTATTAAATCAAAATATTTTAATATTTTGACAGTTCCCAACTAAATCTGGGCCTTGAAAAAGGGAAGATCATCTCATCATTACCAACTGGTTGATGATCCAAAAGAATTACCATGCTGTATTTGGTACCAAATACTCAACCAAGGTTGGAAGGCCTCCCAAATCAAAGGTCAATATGGCTATCAACTAATGGCAATCCATCTCAAAGCCAAAACAAAAGGCTGAATTGATCTTAGTGCCAAAAATTTTTGGAACCATTCAAAAACTATCAAGCCAAATATTGCAAAGATCACATGCTCTCCATATCCACTGTTTTTTGGTATATCAGCTGCTGATCAAGAAAAGGGAATTTGATTGGTCTTTGAAAAGCTTGATTCAATTTGCCCTTACTATGATAAAATGGACAAGACTTTTGGTAAGCATGCCAATTTATCACCAATATATTGTGAAGATGGTCAGCAAAGAGTGGACAAAAATATTTCTGAAAGTATCAATGAAGAACAAGCCTCTCAAAATAAGTCAAACAACTTGGTAGATTTAGGTCCAGTTGTAAGTCATTCCAAACTCGTTCTGCTCAACAAGCCTCTCAAAATAAGTCAAACAACTTGGTAGATTTAGGTCCAGTTGTAAGTCATTCCAAACTCGTTCTGCTCAAAAGTTGCTCCTTGACTCTCAAATTGGTTTTATCTTAAGGTCAATGATGGACATCTCACTGAATTGAATATACTCCAGCCTCCAACATCAGCCCAGGATGATAATCACTCGGAACCTGTACTCCAGCCTCCAACATCAGCCCAGGCTGATAATCAATCGGAACCTGTACTCTAGCCTCCAACATCAGCCCAACTGATAATGACTTGGAACCTGATGAGCTACCTCATCCCCTCATTCTACCAGTCCTACGTCAACGCAAAAGAATGTCTTCTGCCCAAGCCCGAGCAGCTTTGACACCAGAGGAGAGAGCCCTTGATCCATCTTCACCTGAGCCAGAGGAGCAACAAAGTATCTCTGTGCAGGATCTTCAACCTTTTTCCCAGGAAGTTTTGATTCCACCAATCCCAACTCAAAAAAAAGGTAAAAAAAAGGTGTCTCTTTGTGATCAATCTCAAAGCGATTTCAATCTCAATAATTCTTCTTCAGATTCAGATGAACCATTGACTTCTGCCAAGAAAAGTTGCTATCCCATGAAACAAAAAGCTACAAATAGTTCCAATTTGAATCCAAGCAGTCAGAAAGATCCCTCAAGCATCACTCCCTTTGCTGCTTATAATGACTTTTTAGAACAGCAAGAGTCTGGGCAGTAATATATTACTTGGATTTTTCCGCGGTGTCTACATATTGAGATATATTGGATATGATTTTACAGAAAAAAATTCAATTGCTCGAGAACATTTGGCTTTTGAAAAATTAAAGTTCTCTTGAAGATAAAAAATTCAGTCATTTGATTGCATTAGAAGAGAAAAAATCAATTTCGAAGTGGAAGAAAAATTGAATGAAAGGAATTTTATGAGGGAAAAGTTTCAACATGATATCGGCATGGAAAAAGAAAGATATGAGAGAGAAATATTAAAAGATGAGAAACTGATTGAAAGGGAGGAGAGACTTGTTGAAATTGAGAGCTAAAATTGACATAATTTTTTTATTATTGAGTTAAAATTTATTTAATAATTTTTTATTTGATTTGATAACTAATTTTAATGAGATTAATTGCTCGTGAACAAATGGCTTTTGAAAAATTGAATTTTAATTTGATGCTAAATAAGGAAGATAAAGGCATATTTCTTGAAGATAAAAAATTCAGTCATTTGATTGCATTAGAAGAGAAAAAATCAATTTCGAAGTGGAAGAAAAATTGAATGAAAGGAATTTTATGAGGGAAAAGTTTCAACATGATATCGGCATGGAAAAAGAAAGATATGAGAGAGAAATATTAAAAGATGAGAAACTGATTGAAAGGGAGGAGAGACTTGTTGAAATTGAGAGCTAAAATTGACATAATTTTTTTATTATTGAGTTAAAATTTATTTAATAATTTTTTATTTGATTTGATAACTAATTTTAATGAGATTGAGAATGGGACTAGAGGGATTCAAGGAGTTTGAGCTCTAGGAAAGGCTCACGGAAAGTGAATGAAAGAACCAATGATTTAATTCCGCTCAAAAAAGAGAGCTTTAAATAGAAAAGAAAAACAAATAAACCCCCTGCCAAGATAGACAGGGTTTAATGTGGTTAGGGTTTAATAAAAGAAGATTGAGAAAGAAAAATACAAGTATTTAATTTTGGGCTAGACAATGTTTTAAATTTAATCTTATTCAATTTCTAGACAACAAAAGTAAATAAAATGTATTTCAACTTACAGGCCCAAGGATGTTAATCTTGAGGGACCAATCTTTTTAACTTCATAGATTAATAAAACTTGAACAAAAAACATAGAAACATAAAGACATAAAATTAAACTAGGGACTTCTGGCTCTTGAGGCTGCTTGAGTTTGATTGATCTTGATGCACTAGAGCTTACTTGAGTTTGTATTTGAGTAAAAATACTTGAAGAGATTGATTGAATAAAAATAAAACAAAATAAAAATATAATGAAGAAAGTTGGTGAGATGAAGTGATGGAATTTCAACAAGACTTATGCAAAAAGAGGAGATACATAGAAAACATGAATTTGTATTAGAGTGTTTGAAAAATGGAAAATCAATCGAAGAAATTAAAGAACTAGTTTCTATGCTTTACTCTTAAATAAAAATATTTTTTTCTCCCTCACAAAAATCTTAAATACAAATATTTAATTCTACCTCACAACAAATTGACATTTTAGATGTGATCGTTATTTTTTTTTTTTTTTTCATTCCAAAATAAAATAAAAATATTTTTTTATCCCTCAAAATTTTAATACAAGCCAAAATCAAATAAAAATATTTTTTTCTCCCTCACAATTTTAATACAATCCAAAATAAAATAAAAATATTTTTTTCTCCCTCACAACAATCTTAAATACAAATATTTATGTCTTCCTCACAACAAATTGCTATTTTAGATGTGATTGTTATTATTTATTTTTTTGTGAATTTTATTTTTTGCTGAATGTCATTTTTTTTTTTTATCTTTTTTTTTTTATCTTTTTTTCATCTTGTTCTTTTTTAATACAATCCAAAATAAAATAAAAATATTTTTTTCTCCCTCACAATTTTAATACAATCCAAAATAAAATAAAAACTTTTTTTATCCAACAATCTTAAATGCAAACATTTATTTCTACCTCACAACAAATTTATATTTTAGATGTGATTGTTATTTTTTTTTTTTTTAATGTTATTTTTTTTTATATCTTTTTTTATATCTTGTTCTTTTTTAATACAATCCATAATAAAAGGAAAATCACCACAATGAATTTCACTTTTTTCACTAAAATCCTGAGCTAAAATTCAATCTGATATGTTGGTGATTTTATTGTGAATTTGCATCAACATTCCTAATCTAGTAAAATCTCCTGGTTCATTTGGCTGGAGTGTTCCATGTTTGCAAAATCATTGAGAAAAAATCATTTGAACCATCATATTTGGTTTGAATTTGATCCCAAAAGCAAAATATGGAAAAACAAAATATCCTTCACTAACATCATACCCATCATTTTAAAATGCCAATTTTCCTGTTGAATTTCTTATTGGAACAGATAAATAAAATGTGAAAGGAAGATTTGAGTCATCTCCTTTATCTTGATGTAGATGATTAAAAAAGCCATTTGAAGTGAAAGTCAGATTTGAAGTAAAAATGTTTTTTGCAGTATTGTTATTTTCATCAGGAATCACTTGATCAGAAAAACTAGGTATGTTGTGTTTGATCATAAATTGTTGGTTCACCTCCAGAGCAACACTAACAATAGAATAAAATAAATTGCACAATACTTCTGATGCTTTGTTTGAATTTTCTAAATATTCTATGTATTCATGTTGATTTTTTTTATTGCTTCAGTATCAATATAACGACCAACTATTTCAAGAGATTGCATTGTTTTGTGCCAACCTATAGCCCACATAGTACCAGCAAAAGATCTTCCTTCTGCAGAAATTGGATTGATATTTTTTTTTTTGATTTTTCAAGGAAAGAAAGAAGGAAATTAGTATCATTAAGTTTGTTGTTTTTGATGGTGATGAGATCAGTGAAATGAATGTCTGCTATGATTTCTTTTTTTTTTCTAATTTAAGTTTTTTGTTGAAAATTTGAACATGTCCATGATTAAAAAGTCAAAGTTTAGTTGGATCTTTAATAATTTAAATAAGTTTTTCATATGGCTCATTGTTCTCTTTAGCTATTATTCTTTCTTGTTTTTGTTTCAGTTTATCAGAAGTTATTTCTGGGAAAAGATCGAGAGGTACACCATTGACATTGTGAATTGCAGAGCCAGTGGAACAAGGATTATTAGTAATTAAATTATTCATTGCATCAATTTTTTTTTGTTTTCTTTTTTTGTTCCAGTTTCTTTTGTTTAACGTAGTAAAATATCTGCAGCTGAAGTATTCAGCATCTTCTCCCTTTTCAAATTATAAATAAAACAAAAAAAAAAATAAAACAAAAAAAAACAAAAAATATTAGTAATTCAAATCATTTCAAAAAGAATTTCTATCGCCCCAATACCAATTGCGTGCAGGTAATATACGTCGCGTGGTATTTTGTTTTAAAAAGTATAAAAAAAAAAATTCCCCAGTACCAATTGCGTGCAGTTAATATGCGTTGCGTGGTAATTTGTGTGAAAAAATAGAAAAAAAAAAAAAGAAAGACTGGCAATGAAAGCGGATAAAAATTCCTTTTGTCAATACAAAAGAAGAAAAATGTAAAAAGAAATTAGTTATATTTTGTTCAAAACAAAAAATAAATAAAAAAAGCATCAAAAAAAAAATTAAATAGAAAACACTAAAAAAAAAAGTATTTACAAATGTAAACCAAAAAAAAAAAAAAAAAAACATGGCCCCATGAGGCCATGGAAGGCCCTTGTGGAGCCAACAAATGGCTTGGTTGGCTCTACAAGGGCCAGTCAGGTCCCTGTAGGACCAACTGACTGGTCAGTTGGCCCACAAGGGACCTGAAGGGCCCTTATAGAGCCAGCCAAGCCATTGGCTGGCTCTAAAAGGGTCAGTCAGCCCCTGTAGAGCCAACCAAGCGATCAGCTGGCTCTGGCTCTACAGGGGCGGATCAACCTTTGTAGGGTCGATCAGTGCCTTTGAAGGACCAATCAAGGGTGGCAGGGAGGTTCTAGGCCTCCACCCCTGCCAGGGTCCTTGGAGGGTTGATTGATGCCTCAATTGACCCTACAAGGGTCCTGGCAGGGAGGAAAACATACCTGCTGCCCTGGAAGATAGAAAAAAAAAACTCCAGAGCAGCAGGGATGGGAAAAAAAACCCAAAACAAGCAGGATGATGAAAAAAAAAGAAATGAGTGAGAAAAAAAAAAGGGTGAGCATACCTGAGGTGTGAGTAAAAATAATTTCAACGAATAAGATGAGTGATTTTAATTTAAACAAATGAGAGTTGATCTAAAACAAAAAAAAAAAAATCTCTTTTGTTTGTCTTTTTTAGAAAATATGATTTTTAAAAAAAAAATACAGAGTTGAGTGAGTAAATTGGCTGTTGAGAAGGATTATTTATTGGTAAGTTGATTGAGTTGTGTGAACTGAAGAAATCAAAGTTGAATTTTCGGTTCAACTGAGTGTTGTTTTGTTGGTTGGTTGAATGTTTTTTTTTTTTTGTTTGAATTTTTTTGTTGTGTTTCAAAAGAATAAAGTTGGTTGAGTTGTTTAAATTTTTTGTTGTGTTTTGAAAAAAAAAAATTTGGGTGAGTTTGTCTTTTGAAAAAAAAAAAAAAAAAAAATGAGGGAATTTATTTTTTGAATAAATAATTGAAGTGAATTGTTGCTAATTTTTTAAAGAGAGGGTAAACAGAAATGGATTTCATCTAATTATTTCATCAGCATTCTTAGTTAAAATTGATTGTTTAATGTGAGACAGACAGAGAATATAAGATAAAAAAATGATGTTTATCTTTCATTAAAGAAAGCTAGTGTCACTGGGATTAATTGTGCTAGAAAGTCATTTGATTGAGTAGAAGTTGAAGATACATTGAATATGTCAGAAGTTGGTTCTGGTTCTTGATCTTTATATAGTTCATCCCATCTATTCTTTAAATTGGCCAAAAGATTGTGAAGAATGATACATGAAACAATCCAACGTACAACTGCCTTCATCTCTTTCGGGTTCCTCAGTTGAATACACATTTCTCTTGAGCTTGAAAACCTTCCTTTGAGGATGCCAATTGCATGTTCAATCCATACTCTTGATTGGGATAGATAATAATTGAATTCTGTCTTATCTTCAGTGTCCAAGGAGGATGGTCGGAAAGCTGTAACAACATATTGACCACTGGCATAGGCTGAGTCGGCAAGAAGATACTGTTGAGAATCAAAATGGCTTTGAGGATCTTGATGTATTATCATTTCAAAACACATAGGAATCATGGCAGGAACCAGGAAATCCAGCATGATATGCAATGAACTTTTTGTTATGGTCGCAAACTAATTGAACTGAAACCAAGTATCTGATGGAAATGATAAGGAATAATTCAGTAGGGAACCAAAGTTTGAAGTTAATAAAGAAATAAAATGAATGAGTACCTCTTTTTGCAATCAAAATAGTGATTTCCATCCATTGCTGGTTTCTGGTTTAGTGGGATTGTTGTGCCATCGACAAATCCAATGCAGCCAGGAAAACCTTCCTCTTGCATAACCTGTGATGATTCTAGCCGCTCCTGCGTTGTAGGCCATGTGAGAATTCTTGAATTTCATGAATATATTGCCTTGATTACCCTGCATGTATACTTATCGACAGTGCCATATCCAATTGAGAAGTGATTATTGAGTCTTATTTTAGCAGCTGCATTACCATTTGACCCAAGGCAACATAATGCAACAGCTAATTGGATGGATGGATCTTGTTGAGGATTGTGTGAGTTGTTGTGAAATATGGGACGGTCCTCGATTAAACCTAGAAGATTGGGGACACAGGGCCAGGTGGTTCAGAATAATTGGAGCATACTTGAAGGGAGAAGCTGTTCAATTATTTGTAGTTCATATCTTGGAAGATGGCAAGTTGAAGGTTTCCTGCTAACTAGATATCGTTTTTGGAGCAACTGCTGCATAAAATCTATGTCAAGTTCCAGGTCCGATTCGGTATCAGATGAAGCCATGATTGCCAAGGCTGCAGCATTTAAAGAATGAAGGAGTTGTGTCTGAATTGATGGTTGAGGCATTGGGTTAAGAAGTTATAATCGAGTTCCAGGTCGGGTTCTGTATCAGATGAAGCCATGATTTCCAAGGCTGCAGCATTTAAATAATGAAGGAGTTGTGCCTGAATTGATGGTTGAGGCATAATTTAAATTTATTTCCAAAGTGGCCAGGGGGAAGGTAGGTTGGTTGAGCTGTTTGGGATAGGGTGATTGATAATTCTGGGTTAAGCATTTATAATGGGAAGTTGTTTTGTGAGTGAACTCAGTGGATGATGTGATGTGGTCAAGTAAATTTGGTAGTTGAGGAGGGCTGGATGTGGTGTGATCGGTGAGGATTATTTCAAAAAAACCCACTTATTCGAGGAGAGATAGATGTGGTGTGATTGGTGTGGATTATTTCAAAAAAACCCACTTATTTTAAATTGTCTGGTTTGGCTCAAAAAACAATTTTTTTATGAAAAACTGGCATTTCAAAAAATACCTCAGTTGGGTCAAGATTTTTTGAAAAACTCAAAATTAAAAAGTTGGGTTTGATCCAAAAAAAAGGGCGTGTTTTTAATGTCTGGTTTGGTGATATGTGACACCCCCTAATGATATTTTTTACAAAATATAATTTTTTTAAATGCTTTTATATATTTTTGTATTTTTAATTTATTTTGATAATAAATGATTAATAATTTTAATAATACTTTTTATAATTTCATAATGATAATAGGGGGTGTCAAATATCACCAAACCCAACATTACAAACACAACCTTTTTTTTGGATGAAACACGAATTTTTAATTTCAAGTTTTTCAAAAAATCTTGACCCAACTGAGGTATTTTTTGAAATGCAGTTTTTCACAAAAACATTGTTTTTTGAGCCAAACCAGACATTTCAAAATAAGTGGGTTTTTTTTGAAATAATCCTCACCCATCACACCACATCTGTCTCTCCTCAACTACCAAATTACTCAACAACATCACACAGTTGACACAACTCAATACCCCAATTGATATCAACTCAACTCCTCAACAAAATCAATCCTCCTCAACACCGTAATTTTTTTTTTAAATCATATTTTTGTCAAAAGACAAACAAAACTCTTTTTTTTTTGTTGCAGATCAACTCACTCATCTCATTGCTCTAAATCAAACTCACTTGTCTCATTGGTCTAAATCAAACTCACTCGTCTCATTGGTCTAAATCAAACTCACTCGTCTCATTGGTCTAAATTAAACTCACTCATCTCATTGGTCTAAATCAAACTCACTTGTCTGGTTGTTCTAAATTAATTGTATTCAAACCTCAGGTATGCTCATCATCTTTTTTGTTCCCACTCGATGTTTTTTTTTTCATTGTTTCTTTAATTTTTTTTTTCCTTGTTTTTTTTTCATCCCTGCTGCCCTGTTTTCTTATTTTCTACCATCCAGGGTAGCAGGTATCATTACCTCCCTGCTACCCATTGGCCCTCCATGGGGCTGATTGACCCTAAAAAGGTTGATCAGCACCTGTAGAGCCAGCCAAGTGATCAGCTGGCTCTACAAGGGTCAATCAGCCCTTGTACAAGGGCTGATTGGTCCCTTCTTGGGCCAACCAATTGCTCGGTTGGCTCGACAAGGGCCAATTGGTCCGTTGTAGACCCATTATAAATTTTATTACAAGCTAAAAATTTAACTCATCAGAAAAAATCTGGTTGGATCAACTTTTGCACCAGCCAGATTGAATTTTCACTTCTGCCATAGATTAGAGAAAAAAAAATTTGTGTTTTTGTTTTTTTCTTAATATTATTTTTTTTTTAATTTTTTTTTTTTTTAATACTATTTTTTATAGTATTTTTTATTTATTTTTGTTTTTATTTTCTTGTTGTTTTGTTTTGCAATGTAATATAACTCATTTTTATGTACTTTCCCTTCTTTTAGATTCACACCAGTAATTAATTGACTCTGTTTATGATTATACGCTTTGATTGCAAGTTTTTCTTATTTTAATTTTGTTGATTGTAAGTTTTTCTTATTTTAATTTTTTTTTTCTATTTTTGAAAACAAATCATACTGGGGGAAATTACCACACAACGCATATTACCTGCACACATTTTGGTACTGGGGGAATCAAATTGCATTACTAATTTTTTTAATTCTGTTTTTATTTTTAATTTCAAAAGAAAATACTTTCAAGATGCCAAGTATTTCAGCTGCAGAAATTTTTGTTGTGAATCTAAAAGAAGGAAAATTAAAAAAAAATGAGTTATATTGAATTGCATGACAAAACAACCAAACAACCAAAAAAAAAAAAAAAAAAAAACTAAAAAAATTTGTTTAAAAAAAAAAAAAAAAAAATAAAAAATATAGTAATAAAAAAAAGAAAAACACAAATTTTTGTTCTATAACCTATGGCAGTAGTGAAAATTCAATCTGGCTGGTGCAAAAGTTGATCCAACCAAATTTTTTCTGATGAGATAAATTGAAGGGATGGATAATTATGAGACATTAGGGGGTATCAAAGTTGGTTTGAATTCTTCAAAATTAATGCTGGATTTCAACCAAATTCGCCATTTCAAATCCGCCATTTTTTTTTGAAACAATTAATTATTTCACTGTGGACATATCAAAGTTAACAACTAAACAATCAATTGTTTGGAAAAAAAATATGAAAAAAATTGACCTCATTCCACGTCAGTGCCTCTTATCCTTTGATTCTTACCTTTCATATGATACAAATCCCATTAAAATAAGTCAGTTTTTTCTTGCATCCAAATATCAATACAGATTTTAACTATATGCTTATCATTGACATATTCTTCATTTTAAACTCCTTGCCTCAAGTCTGACCTTATTATATATCACAATTTATCTGCTGCTGAACTCATTTTTTTCACTCAAAAACTGGATCAAATACAGTCAAAACCTTCTAAGGGTATACCTGTGTAAGGGCATAAACTGCTTAACTGCATAGCCTAGGGTGTCTCCCCATGTTGGTGCGGGCCAAATTTATGCCCCTACCGCATATTGTAATACCACATACCATTTTCAT
>KN362166.1:2177-14591 GCA_000785685.1 Uromyces viciae-fabae
TATTTTGTATTTTGTATTTTGTATTTTTTGTATTTTTTTTTTAATTTTCAATTTTTAATTTTTTAATTTTTATTTTATTTTTTTATTTTGTTATTTTTGATTTTTTTTCAAAAAAATACCATAATGTAAAAAGAGGCTGGCTCCACCAATTGGTGAGCCAGCCGTGTGAGTTTGCGGTATGCCGGCACCAAGGTAGCGCCGGCCTCTCCTACTGCTGGGTAAACCGCAGTTGGCCCCGCGTGCAGCATTTTCGCTGCACGTGAGGGCCGGCTGGCCCATTCCCACCATCTGGTAAGCCATAGGATGGCCTACCAGATGGTGGAAGAGGGTGGCATTGCGCCAGCCCGTCCGATTGGCCAACCTCACCGCGGGAGGTGGCCAATCCACGTAACGCAGTACGTCGCGCGGGCCACCCCGCGGGCCCGGTGGTACACACTTTCAAAAAGTGGAGCCGCTGTGTACAGCTACAGTGTCGCGATTGTGAGAAATCTCATTAAGGCAACTGTAATGTGGATGCTCTAAAGTAGTCTCTGGCTTCGGTGAGACTGCGCCGTAGCGCTATAACCCTAGAGGGTTACCACACTATTGACAATTGTGAACTTTCTTACCAAGTGAGTTTGTCCTAGAATGGAAGATCAATGAGACAAAAGAGTCAACATGATCAAAGAAAACTGGACAGTTTTCCAGATGATCTACTTGATGAGCCCTTTGGATGAAACCCTCTGAACTCTTGAGTCGAATTTGGCAAGTGTGTACCAAAAAAATATTGGGTTGAAACCTACAAAATTTTTTAAGAAAGAAATTCTAAATCATTACAAAACCACAAAGAAAAAGTAAAAAATACTCATTTCTTCCTCATCCTAGCTCAACTTCACTAACGACTCACAGGATCAACTTCTTTCAAAGTAAAACTCAATTTATAGTTAACATTTGAATTCATTACAACACATCGATACTTTCAAGATCAAATATGCACGTATCCCCACAAATATCAATCTCTTCCTTAGAAGAAGCCGAGTTAATTTCAGTTGCACAAGCGGCGGAAAAAACTTATAGCCAGCAACAAACAAGCAGTCAAGCGTACAAGACACAAGACGAAGAAGAACAAGAAGAAGAAGCAGAAGCAGAAGCAGAAGAAGAAGATCAACTAGATACAATAAATTCAAAGACTACAGAAAATGAACCATCAACTCCTAAAGTAAAGAAAAATCATAAGAAGGATATCATACAACCTAATGAAGAAAGTAACAATTTAAAAAGAAAGGCAAGCTTATTCGAAGACGATGTTCAACCTGATTTCAAAAGATCACACTTAACCGATCTGTCAACTAACTCAAAAGAAGAGGATATTAAACCTTCTAGTCTTGATTTGACCGTTGATTCAAAACCTACTACATCATATAATCAACCCAAAATGCACGATCAATCAAATCAAACTATTAAAAATTTAGATCAAAAACCTATAGATTTAGATAAAATTGAAACAAATAAAAAAACTGATCAAGTAGAAACGAATAAAAATTCATCATCAAATTCAGCTGAACAAATTTTAAACGATTTTACAAAAAGAATATGTAATTCAATTTATAGATTAAATAAATCACTTTTAGATTTAGCTTCAAATAATCATCATCATCAACAAGATGAAATTTTGAAATTATTTAATTCTAATAGTATTCAAGATCATGTAAATTTATTAGTTAGGGAAAGTTTTTATAATCCTCATCTACCAAATGGTAGTAATAATAATATTAATACTAATCATCGTCAAGGAACCTCCCGGAATTCAAAATCTGTTGATTTTAATGATTCTTCTTCGGGTTATTTTGGTGGAAGTAGACCTTTGCATCGTAGTTCACAGTTTGTTTATGAAGATGATCTATCAGGCTCATCTCAACAGGAAGAATTCAGTCCTGATGAGTACTCTTATTGCTCATTCTATTAATCAATGAATAAGTATATTTGATTTTTTTTTTTTGTTTCATCATTTTTACTCAATTGACCAAAATAAAAAAATAAAAACAAAAGAGGGTCCGTTCAAAGTCAAAAGATTAATCAATTTGACATTTCTTTTCTCTTTGCAATCAACTATAATGAGAAAATAAAATAAAAAAAAACCCTAATTCAATTTGGTTTTTTAACCATCATAACATAGTATTCATCAATTTAATATGTTATTTTTTTTTAAATTAAGGAAACGTTTGACTACCCCAGATTCATGCGTAAGATCAGAGTATAACCTAAATTGGAGTTGGCTTTGCCCAGCCATTAAAATTAGACTAATCTTTTTCCTATCGCAACCAATGACCGTAAAAGTCTGGTTGGTCTACATTTCCTTTCGCCACGACGCTAAAATCTAAATAGCCCCAACCCATTGCTATGGGTGAGCTCTACCTATAGAACTTCTCCAGGCGAAGATAACCTCTGCTACTCTGAAAAAGTTCTGAATACCTTTTAAGCTAGCTAATCATGCTATCATCTCATCATTCAACAATTTCCACTTTTGCTAGTGAATATTTATTTAATTTTAGAAATAAATTAATAATAATTATTAACTTCAATCTGGTATTGAAGTTTACATTAAAAATAATATTTATTATACTTTCATCAGTTATAGAAGTTATAGAACAATTACAATGTGGTTTATTTTAGCTCTAATTCCTTTCTATGTTCCAACACTTCTGGCAAGTCAAATATCGCAAAACTTTCTTCTTGGGCTTTCGATTTCTAAGAAGCAACCAAATCCATTTATCCTCAATCATTCAGATTTAAATTGTCCAGAGCATAATATTAACTTAAATCCCAGCTCTGAGAATTTAGATTTCAAGTATATCAACCGATTTAAAACCCCCCTTCGACTTGAACCATTTCAAAATGGTTTCTCTAAATCGAGATGCTTTCCTGATACTCTTACTTTGGGAATAGAAGAGCTTTGCATATTCGTGAACCCTAAAATAAATTATGGAAATGGTATGGTAATTGTTACATCTGAAAATACACTCAAGGAAAGCTTTAAAAATGGACTAGATCTATCCACAGACGCCGAAGACCCTAAGGCTATGATAATTGTAGAGGCTCCTCATAAAGGGGGAATGGGAGCTGTGGCTGGTCATAAACTTGAATTTGGTGACTCAGTTGTTTTAGAGCGACCTGTTGGCCTTTTTCCATGTTCAACGAGGCTTTGGACAACTGATTATGGTATGAATATTCGTCGACAAGCCATTGACCATTTACCGAAGCACACGCGTTCTGCTATCTTTCGTCTACATGGTTCTGGTAATACGGAGGATGAATTTCTATCTGATGTGATCGATAAAAACGTCTTTTCCACTTCTCTCTCTGGTGATGATGATGATACAGAATATGGCGCGCTTGTTTTAGATGGATCGTAAGCATAAACATTCTTCACTTATCTTCCAAAATCTGAATGAGAGAAAACGCGAAATTTAATCTTTTTTTCCTTCTGGCGTAGTCGATTGAATCATGATTGTCGACCAAATGTTTCATACTACCTTGATCCACTAACACAACTCTTTCATATGAAGGCACTAGAGACTATTGAGGCGGGGGCCGAACTTAGCGATAGTTGTAAGCAACTCATCAATTCTACAATTTCATTATATAGACCTTGGTTTAATAAAAAAAAAAAAATTACAGATCGTTGGCTAGATATGCTACGAGCGGAACGAAGAGACAGCTTAAAAGAAGCGTATGGTTTCGATTGTACATGTTCACATTGCCAAATGAGCGAAGAAGAGGGTAAACTTTCTGACAATCGAGTGCTCCGACTGCGACTTCTTTTATTGGAAGAGCCCACTTCCCTTGACAAGGTTGAGGAGCTACTTGGCTTATGTGAAATGGTACGATGATTGAATCACTATAATTTCTTCCACATTCACACATCTTTATCAATCTGATAACATTTTAACTTATGAACAGGAAAAAATCCCTTGGTGCAAAGTTCACGCAAATTTTAACGCTGCCACGTTTTATAACTCACAAGGAAAAAGCCAGAAAGTAAAGGAGCATGCAGAATATTCAAAGAAACTAGGATTGGTCCTCGCTGGATCAGCTTGGGAAGACCTTGACGAGGTTGAGCTCCTGCTGAATGCACCAGAAAAGCACCGTTCTCATTTTTCGCAATTTTAAGAAATAATAATCACTGACTGGTATTGTATAGATGATTAACTATCAAATTCATATGTCTCTGAACTAAGCATTCACTCTGTCAACGATGTCTAGATCGACCTATTAGGGTCTGATGTAATTTTTGTCATGCTGATTGTGTATATTTATAGACTGCGCAAATCAAACAATTATTGAGGAGAATTTCTCCAAGTTCTTGAAATGTCCGTGAGGCATGATGTCTATCAATTTAAAAAGCGGTTATGATATTAAAATATTGCAACCTTTTCGCCATTTGTGACTCTTTCTTCACAATGCCATGGCGCGAGTTTTGTCGACCAATGGAGGTGGTCCCTTTAAACACCGCGTGCAAAATTGTTTCCTGAGTGCGCTTCAGGTTGCGCAGTCATGTAGGTAATCATGACAGGCATGCGCACGCCGTGACCTGTCAGATTTACATGACAAAGTGTCATACAGTTCACATGTAGTGAACAGGCTTGTGAACCCCTCTGCGCAGTAACTGCGCCTGTGACATGGTGCCATGCAGCTCTACAAGACATTTACCGGAGTTCATGACCTGTAATTTTACATGTGACAGGTGTCATGAACACGCTACAGGACTGTGCAACCTGTAGTGCATTCATGAATTGTTTTTGCACGCGGTGAAACATAGCATTGTTCTTTACCTCAAAGAGAAAGATTAAAGAGCACACAGCCCATTCAATCAAGTCAGCGTCTACAAGAACAAAAAAGGAAAAAAGAAAAAGAAGAATAGATTCAAGTAAAATAAAAAAGATAAAAAAAAAGTTCACATAGCATTGTTCTTTACCTCAAAGAGAAAGATTAAAGAGCACACAGCCCATTCAATCAAGTCAGCGTCTACAAGAACAAAAAAGGAAAAAAGAAAAAGAAGAATAGATTCAAGTAAAATAAAAAAGATAAAAAAAAAGTTCTAAAAGACATTGCATCATATTGTTCTAAAAGACATTGCATCATATTTATCTAAATTAAAAAGAAAGGATATGGAGGGAGTAAAGAGTAAGTGAAAATGCGTAGGGAGTAAAATCATATATTTCGATGGATGTATTGGATACATTGATCAAACCGAAAGAGTGCAAAAAAACAAGAATCCGTGGTTGCTTGGGTTACTTTTCCTGTATGATTGCGAAATTGGGTGAATAAGGATACGTTTCTATATTTTTCTAAAGGATCTGTCAAGTATCGATAAGTACATCAAAGGAATTAGTTCCAGACATTGGAGGTTGACCCATGACGATTGAGGCGGAAGGATTTAAAAGATCATCAAAGTCTCCAAAGATAGTGGCATCAGTCAAGATATTCGCTGTTGTTTCATACGAAGCTTTGAGCAATGGTGACACATTATTTGCAATTCCCGACCTGTTGAACGGTTTGTACCTTCCTTCTGATGTCTGTTCACAGGAATAGTATTCAGCAGATTGTGGTACTAAAATCATATTAGAAAAGATTGAAGGTACTAACCATGTAATCAGCAATGATAGTTAAATGTCGATAATCAACAGAGATTCCATAGACATTGAAAACTCCTGAAATTTCTTTAATGATTGACGATCTAGCAGCTTCAACACCATAGGTTTTTAACATTGAATTTATATCATTAGAATATAATTCGTTCAATTCAATGACATCTCGTCCGAAATTCCAAGCAGCCATCAAGTTTGAACCCTCAGTCATTCCATACCTTCTCTGGGAATGCTTGTCTTTGTTTGGATCGTCTGATTGTGAAACTAATGTTCGAGTAATCCCTGGGATTTCTTGGATTACTGTTTTTCTACAAGTCTCTTCAATCAATCCGACTAGTAACAACTTAGGTGCATTGGATGGGAACTAAGAGGAATAATGCGTCGCATGTTAGCATTTTTTTTCTTTAATTCTTCGTTTCATTTCTTGTTTTTTTTTGTCTTTTGGGGGATATCCAAACTTTAAAGAATCAAAAACTATGCTAACCTGCATTACAAAATCACAATAGCCGCCATATTGATCGAAGGAGATTGAAGTGATATATTTGGCATTAGCTTCAACTTCTTCCGCCAACTCGTCAGCAGTAACCTGAGTAATTTCACGTTCTTCTAAGATCCGGGCTTCATCAGAATCAGCCATACTCAAGGAGGCATCATCATCAACATCATCAGCATCAGGATTAGGGACAGTCGGTTTTGTCAAATTTTCCTCATTTTCTGAATTCGAATCTGAATCCGATTCTGCATCCTTATCATAATCAACTTCGTCTTGCTGACGCGCTCGTTTTGCATCGTAGGCATCACCATCTTCAATATCCGCCTCATCTACTTTTCTATCCGGCACGTCATCTCCACCATCTTGACTACCATCTTCGACATCCCGAGCAGGAGCATTGACTTTACTTTTATGTGAAGTACTTGATTTACCTTTGCCAACGTCAGCTAAATGACTTTTGATATCCGACTCTCGGGTCTTCAGTTCACGCGCGGTCATCCGCTCCAGCACAGGCACAAAAACAGTGGCTATCGATTTGAATACAGCCGGAACGTTTATACTATACTCCGTACAATATTCATCAGTTGGATAGAGTTGCAGTTTAATTTCATAGGATTTCAAAAGTTCATCACTGCCAAAAGTTTTTATCAAGCGCTCCTTAACGATCACCTCATCTATTACTTGCGATAGATGAAGCCTTGCAGTTTGTTTGATGAATTGAGCGAATTCATCATCGGACACCTCAGGACGAATTGGGAACTTCATTGTAGGTGTCTTGATGTTGGCGGAAGCCGTCATGACAATTTCTCGTAGACGGGGGATACCAAGGGTAACATTTGCAGCACCGTGACCAGCGAAATGGAAAGTATTGAGCGTCATTTGTGTTGAAGGTTCCCCCACTCCTTGCGAGGCTAGCAAACCGACTGCTTCTCCCGGATCAACCAGTCCCCTCATAAAGCGGACATGCATTAAAGAACTGAAGAGATCCATGGACACAAGATCTTGGGATTTGATGTAGGGAGGCCAGTCCTTTCGTATATTCTTTTTCGATTTAAGAAGTCGCATCGGGTTCAAAACTTGGTAATCCTTCACCTCTTTGGCAAACTTTTCTGACATACTTCCGAAATATAGACTGGGGCTGTAGAGTGATAATGTGGGCGGCGGTAAAGGAGAAACACCGTTTCTCAAAGCCTTGACCAATGCGTCAGTGTGATCAACGGCGGTTTCATTATCAACGTGGTCTACGATTTGGCTGGGTCGGAAACGTTCAATCAGAGAGGCACGATTCAAGAGTGAGAAGTTGAATTGATAAAGATGTTTTTGCTTGGTGACATCGAGCGAATCGTCTCCATAGTGGAACTGGAGCACCGACGAATCACTATTACGGACGGTATGATCGTAATGCACCCTAACTCCTTCGAGGTGCTTAATTAGACATCGTTGCAAATATCCCGAACGACTAGTTTTGACAGCCGTATCGATCAATCCTTCTCTACCAGCCATACAATGAAAGTAATACTCTTGTGGTCGAATACCAGTTAAGAAGCGCTGAGCGACAAATCCACCAGCTCGGGGTGCTGTTTCAAACGCTCGAAAGGAAGGAAGTGTTTTACCACTGACCATCACGGGGACACGACGTCCCTCAAGGGCTTGTTGCCCCAGTAAGCACGAGATTTGAGACGCATTAACTGGTGTACCTTTTGCGCCAGATGAAGTCATCATTTGCATGTTATTCCAGGGGAAAGGTTTGGAGAGACCAGAAGGAAGGCATTGATTATTGATAGCAGTTTGTAGCGATGAATTTTCAATGCTGTAGGCGTTATCAAGCGCGGCCATTTTCATATCGTCCCTTAATACTTCTTGTAGTCGATTTTCCATATCAACCTTACCAAGGGGGGTTTCAGCTTCCTTCGCCGATAAACCTATGGTTGATAGCGTAGCCCGGATTCCTCGCTCTGTAGTTTCGGAGATGAGTTTGGAACGTACATCGTCACCCCAATTTGTGAGTTGTAGGTCATCCATCCGACATGTGAACGCGCGATGTTGAAGGAATTTAGTAAATAATCGACTGAAAATTCCCAACAACTGTCCAGCAACCTTAGCACCATACAAGTCATAGACAGAATGCACCAATCCATACGGGGAAGCGCCAATTTGGGATTTATCAATCACTCCACAGAGTAAATCACCATCATGAAAGATCACAGATTCTTCTGCGTCATGAATGCCCCAGGACTTTCCTCGCACCTTGGAGGAAGATGACAAATGAAGTCCAGATGCATCAAGAGGAGTTATGTTCTTCATGATTGTTGAAATGAGTTGTTTACCAGTCCACATGGGTGTGGGCTTCCAAATTGCTGGTGGCACTGTCAAGACCCTACCTTGGCCAGAGTAGTTTCCTTCAGGCCTTAGAGCCCCATAAATAATTTGATAATAGTTATCACGATTGAAGAAAGTATCCTTATTCGTCATCCAGACGCCTGCTACCACGTGATCTTGAATCAAGCCACGTAAAGGGTTTCCTGAAGTGGGCACTAAATATTGATTGTCGTTATTTGCAATCGTTCGCGCTTCACTCTGGGCGACCAAGCTTTGAGGGAAATGCATATTCATCTCTGGCCGAGAAAAAGATTTTTAGCATGAGTAAACGGATCAACCAAGTTTTAAGCCTCTGCATATCCTTTTAACTTACCGTCACCATCAAAATCAGCGTTATAAGAATTACAATTGGCATAGTGCATCCGAATAGTCTTTTCGCCTGCCAAGATCCTCGCTCGATGACACATCATACTTGGCTTATGGAGTGTTGGTTGCCGGTTCAAGATGAGGATGTCGCCGTCATCAAGGTGTCTATGGACACGCTTGCCCCGCATACGCGTCCGAGTTGATGGCAATCCAATATCAGGCCTTGCAAACTTGTTTGGTCTCTCAGTATCACCAGATGAATGAAGTAACGTATTAGCTAGTGCTCTTCGACCCTCCTCATCCATTTTATCTAAGGATATCATTGTACCATCGTCATCTTGAACGTAAACCGCTCCTGGATGCTTATGAGGTCCATTACAAACTAAACGATGCATCTGCTCATAGTTGTGTGCAGTGACAAACTCCGGGAATGTAAGTTTCTTAGCGAATATCGGTGGCACTCCAATTTCATTGGTTTCGATGTTAATATCGGGTGAAATTACAGATCTTGCAGCGTAGTTCACTCGCTTGCCCTGCGAATAAATTGAAATGGATTTCAATACATTTTGAGAGCTGAAAGTGGGTACATAATTCACAAAGTAGAACAAAGATCAAGCTAAAATTAAGACAGACCATCATGTTCATACGGAACAATCCTTCCTTTTTTTCCAGCAATTGTTTGATACCCTGAGGAGGCAGCTTGCCTGGAGCCATTATCGATGGATTTTTTGTACTATCCATGAGACTATTGACAACGATTTGCATGCCAACACAGGCTTCTAAGACCTGCCGATAGAGGTAGGCACGATTTGATTGAAGTTCCTCGGCCTCATTTTTACGAGGTTTTTCAAGTTGGATCCTTCGACTAACAGTGGCGAGTTCCGTGTTGAGGTTGCGTAACTTGATGGTTTGAGTCAGAATTGAAGTTAATAGCTGATTTTGAGGTGCTTCTAGGGTAATTCCATTCAACACACCGGCGGGACGGAACCTGGAAGGCGGCACAGGCACCACGTCGAGGAAGAACATGTCGGCTGTAGGTGTGGTTTGTTTGCGATTTAAATGCAGTGCTGGATAACGTGAACCATACAATAAACCGCAGAGTACGCGTTCATTAAGGAAAAGTAGCCGTAAATGAGCCCGAGCCTCCTGAGCCAGCATCATCCGTTCGTATTGTTTCGGTGGCTTTGGGGGATTCTGCGTTATACTCTGATCACCAGCAGTTTGATCTATTTCATCTACTTGAGAATCTTGCTGATCCTCTTCTAAACCGTCTGACATTGGAACGTCGTCAATATTAATCTGAATGCGATTATCTTCTTCAGCCTCATTGTCATCTGACTCTGATTTTGGATGGTGAGAGATCGCAGCCCAAGCCGAGGCACCATCATCGGTAGGATCGTGGTCATCGCGATGATCATTGTCACCACGATTTGAGCGCGTAAACCGGGATTGCTGAGCCCACGCTGAAGCTCCGTCATCATCTGAATCAGGATCGGAAGAATGATCTTGACGCTGTCGCTTATTGGGAAGGAAAGCCGGTCGAGAAGATGCACGGCGATTGATCTTAGATACATCGGGTAGCTGGAAAACGTCTGGTCTAACTTTGCCAGTCAGCTTATGATAACTCTGTTGTTTAGCGACGAGAGAATATTCCATGATTTTAGTATGGCCGTCTTTTCTCATTCGAGATGAATAGGCTCCACATCTTTCGCATTTTTTCTTGGGCAATAACTTGAACAATTCAGCAATGACCTGACGCCTTCGATCAAAGCACATTGCAATTTTGAAATCTTCACCCGAGGGCCTTGCTTTTGAGGAAGAATTTCGGCGGGATAGGCATTCAGTCACAAATTTTGAGATAGTGCTCTTGTAGAAAGTTAGATCAACAGTCCCTTCAAATCTGTCTTCCTCTTCATCTTGATCTGGGTCTTTCTTCGAAGGTCTCTTGCGCTTATCCTTATCGTTTGTGGGAGGGGAAGTTGGAAATTCATCAATTTGATCTGATTCAAAAAGAAATCCATACTCTAAAAGTTGAAGTTTGGCGGCATATCGGAAGATCTGGAGAGAAGAATGTGATTAAATTCGATATTCAATGTTACAATTAGGAAGATGTTGAGAAATGAGAAAATCAATCGAAGTATGAACTGACTATTGATTCTGAGCAGAGGAAATGATGGCAATAAAAGCAAGTGCTCCTCAAGAGTTTGTAGGTATGAGCCATGAAGATTGGATGGAAGACGGGTACGTTAAGTTCGATGTGACCAAAATGACCAGGACATTGAGTGCTGAGTAGCTGACAAGTGCGACAAATATCTTTCCAATCGAGTGGGCCAAGCCTAGGATCGTAGAGACCGCCTGTGGAGGGAGCATTGTTGTGATCGAGAAGAGAGGTATTGGTGATCTGGAGTACTGAAATTGAACGAACATCTGAAGAGAGTAAGGGTGAGAAGGAGATTGATTTGATGTTAGTGAGCAGGGGATGGGCGGGATCCATTGATTATGAGTTGAGCTTGATTGAATCCACAGGGAAGGACATAAATATTTATGGTGGTGGGTGGGGAGCACTTTGCATACTAGTCCTATTCAATTTCAACATATCCGGCCCTTCATACCTTGGGTCACTTTCAAAATCCAATTTTCCGCTTCAAATATTGACCTTGGTGGGGATTTTAAAGGATATTATGCAAGTCTTACACGCCGCTGACTCAGACAACATCAGAAAAAAATTATCCTCTTTCACCATGATTGCTTGGGTGTCGCTTGATAGCAAGCGGCATTAAGGAGGCTCTGGTTCATCTCCTGATCCCTTTGTTGAACAGATTTTTTTGTGCGCAGTGACTGTGCAGTGGAGATGCAACAGAGGTTGTACTGAGCTTGGACCTATTCTTGGTCCAACCTCCTTGATGATGCTTGCTAGCAAGCAACATAACTTTTTTTGTGGTGTTGGAGAAAAAGAATAAATATGTAATGACTGGGATAAATGAAATGGTTGAACTTATCCAACTGATCTTCTCTTGCCGTACTCAGTTCCACATTTGAGAAACCCTCATCTCTTTTCAGTAAGAAGATTCAATTGCATCCTAAGCTGTCAGACATCACAGTTCACTCATTTGATAAGTTTTTTTTTTAAATTTAACCATTAATGGGGTAACTGAGCATTGAATATTTAAATGGGCATGTGTGAGTATTGAGAAATTTGATTACTTTGTAGAGCTGATTCAATTTGATGCAGTATTTTTCCAAAGGGAAATAAGCCACAATGGACTATTAAGTGGCAGCTACTTGTGGTGTTGGGCACTCTGGGTATATCTAAGGCTGGGTTGCCACACTATTTGGCCCTTTTAGCATAGCATAGCAGACATTTTCCATTTTCAAACTGTTGTTATCAAACTATTGTTATTTCTAGCGGAGATTTTTACAAGTTTCTGTTGGTTATCATAGCAGCAGGCAATTTTTTTTTTTAGAAATTCGGTTATCTCTAGCGTCTGAAAATTGCCGCTGTACTAACAACACCATTTTTTTTTCCGCTAACAGAATTCAAGGATTTTCTAGTGTAACTGATCCTCATGTTACGCTACGCTACACCAGAAGCCAGACTAACATAAGGCT
>JNCO01005002.1:0-14590 GCA_000785685.1 Uromyces viciae-fabae
AATTGGTACACTTCACATGTATTTACGTTGAATCAAAGGTTTTTTTTCATAAGAAATGAATTTTTCTTTGACATGGCCGAATTATTTCACATGGAAAGAAAACAGTTCCCAGGTGGGTATCGTAAAATAAGCCCCCGTTAAAAAAATAATTTTAACACTCCAATTAATTATCCTCAGGCTCAGCATAGTCCAACTCTGATTAATCACTTGAATACCCATTCCATATCCACATTGTAAATCCACAATGAACTCTGAACGTGACTGCACCCCCCCTAATCAAACAAATACCACCACCATCAACATCAACAGCACCAACCGGCAATCTACTCGCATAAGAACCCCACTGGAGCGACCAGGATTCATTTCAACCGGTGGTGATTCTCGCCGAACACTCCAGGCACAGGTAGTGCCTAGTTCCCCGCCTTCACCAAAGAGCGGTACCTTCCAGGCCACCAGGAAAATCAGACCACCACCACCATCACAGTCAGTCCATAAGCCAACTAAAATTCCAGCCAGCCAGGACTCTGAGCTGCAACCACCTAGAGAAGCTCGATTGGTATATTTTCCATTTCATTATTATATTCTTTAACCAATCTGAAATTTATTCATCCTTTACTATAGTACCAGCCTTGCCGATCCAAATGGGTATCTCCAGATGAAGATGTGGATGTAATTGATCTGGAACAAGATTCAGATATTGAAAATGCTATTCAATCAAAGACCTGTAATAAGGCCATCGTCCACATGAATCCAAATAGTTTCGCGAATACCCCCGTTTTTCAACACATACACACTATGGTCATATTGACTGCTAGTGTACCCCAGGGCGGCCAGCTTTGTTGACAGATGTGTCCACCAGCATCGCGCTGCCTGCTTGGTGCCATAAAATGCCTTTTTCAGGAGACATGCATGCCCAGCAGGTAGCTTCATACCTGGTGGAGCTTTAACCCAGACTTCTTCCAAGATGGGTGAGTTGAGATAAGCGGCCACGAAATCAAACAAATGAACAGGCCATTGATTTTGTTCCGCAATTGAGAGTAACATTCTCATTGAGACAAAAGTTGCAGTTGGAGCAAAAGTCTCTGTGAACTGAGTCCCATACTGTTGGTTATACCCCTTAGCTACATAGAGAGCTTTATACCGTATCACTTGTCCATCGTCGTTCAACTTCTTAAGAAACACCCATTTTGCTCCCAATACTAGAGTGCCTGGTGGGACCGGTTTAACTTCCCATACTTTCAGTCGCTCCAAATTGTTTAATTCCTCCTCTATTGCTCCCAGCCATTCACATTTGTCCCTCCGCCGCAGTACCCTATTGCCTTGTTAACTAATGTGTCCTGTTCTTCAACAGCCTTCTCGGCCAAAAAATCACCTAGAGTCAAGTTAGCCGCCATGGGATTGTCAGCATGGAACAAAACCACCGGTTTGGTGTAAAAGGTACGTAATTCCAAGCTGATGAAAGCATTGCTGGAGGGAAGCCAAAATAACCATCCCTTGCTTTCATCCAGGATACCAACCGCATAACCAAAAACTCCCTTATTATCCAACTTCCATCGCTTCTCATGGGGTATATGAATTACAGCCGCAGAACCAAAAAGACGTAGTCGATCAAAGTTAGGCTTGCGTGAAAATATTGCCTCATAAGGTGTGATATTCCCACTGGCTTTATTAGGGATCCGATTAAGAAGTGTGCAAGCCCAAAGGAATGCAAGACCCCAGAACTTCTTTGGCAGCCGACTTGAGATCAATAGGGTCCTTCCCATTTCCTGAAGGGTCCGGTTAAACCGCTCAATTGCACCATTCTGATAGTGATGGTAGGCAATTGAGCGCTCAGCTGTAATACCTTTTTCCTTTAAGAATTTGGAAAGAGTATTATTATTAAATTCGCCACCATTGTCAGAGCGTAGAGTTTTTAGTCTGAGACCAGTCTGAACTTCAAGGCGATTGATAGTATCGATGAGGAGTGGTGTGGCATCTGATTTCTTAGCAATGATTTTTATCTCACTGTAACCTGACCCTATATCTCTGATTGTAAGAACATACACACCCCTTCCGATAGTAGTTTCCTCAAAAGGCCCGACCAAATCAACTGCCCAGAGATCCATCCAGTTGTGTATTCGATGGTCTGATGTGAGCTTGCTTGATTGTTTACTTTTTGATATCATACAGTCAGAGCAGTCAAAATTACCTGCCGGGAAATGTTCAGGAAAACCAGGCCCTAGGCCTAGTTTTCTCATTCTTTGCATTGCCTTCAGTGGCATATGTCCCAGTAACTTATGGTAAAACAATAGTTCCGACACACCTTGTGGTTCTATCTTCTCACTGGGCAAAGTGCGCATTTCAGGTTGAATGTATTGGAAAGGAGTCTGGATTGGCAATATTCATGGTAGGTGGTTGATTTGGACAAGATGTATGTACAGTATTAAACGAGCGTAGATCTTTACAAAGTAAAGGAGGGGCACTTGAACAACGTAAAAGAAAAGAAGAAAGATGACAAATTGGGAAAGGAAACAACCACTTTTGTTTGACGGGATCGAGTTTGGACTTGATCCACAGATGAAAACCGGAATAGATGTTGAAACTATCTTCTCGAATGTTGTAAGTAAATTTGAAACCTTGATGACGAAGGGCTGCAGGGGAAATCAACTTTGACACTGCAAATTTACAGTAGAGCACATTTCTAAGCTTCATGATGCTGGAGTTGGGACCAGAGAAAGTCAATTTCCCCTTCGCTGTGACAAAACAAGGAGGCAAGTCAGCCAAAACACAAATGGGCAAAGGTTTGGACAGTATAGTAACATCAGATAACACTGACTTATCACCCGTTAAGTGGTGTGTAGCACCTGTATCAAAAATGGGTGGATTCATGGTTGTATCAACAGCGTGTTTGTCTCAGTATTGGAAATCGTTGAATTGATGTTGGTCGTCATCATCATACTTGCCAGAAGGAGTGCTAGGGAGATCAAAATAAAAAGCTGACGGTGTATTGAAAACTAGGGCTTCAGGACGACTTCCACGGTAAGTTGGACAGTAATTGTCAGCAGGTCGAGCAGTTTGTCGATTTGGGTTGGTTGGCGGAAAGTTTTTGTAAGGTGTGGGAAAGTCCCGAGTCAGTAGGGGCTAATACTGGATAGAAGGCCCGATAAGTGCCTTGTGGCGGAAAATGTGACTGTTGAGGCGTTCTTTTTGATCTTGCATAGGACAATTAATGATGAGGTGACCATACTGCTTGCACCTGAAACATTGAAATTTGTAAGGAGGGACCATTGTTGCACCAAAACCGTATACATCGTTGTCATGAGTTGAATTGATGGATCTTCTAGGGACTTGTTTTTCTGCGTGAGGTCAAGTGGCAGAAAAAAGGTGAGGAGTAGAGTGAGTATCTGGATTCTTTGACTTTTGCGCATTCATGAGACATATTGATAAGATGTTGATGAATTTTTCAATTGTAAGCGGTTTGCCTTCATTCCACAAGATCTCTTACTCAATCCGATGATCAAATTGCCAGCTAATGGGGTCCCTGGCAAGATTGCAGCTTGGATAACGAAACACATGAAATCATTGTATCCTAGGAAAATATCCATATCGCTAAGATCACGAACCAAATTCCTGATCTTTGAGGAGACACTAGCCGCATTGGAATCACTATCAATCTTTAGATTGTTCAATTTGGACCATATTTTCATTTGGGAAGCTCTACTGGCCGTGTTAAAACAAATCTTCAAAGTGGAAAGAACTTCATGTCCCGTTTCACAAGTGTACAGATCACTCCTTAAGCTATGTTCTACTGTTTGACAAATTAAAGATCTAGCAAACTTGTCGAACGATTTCTCTTGATTTGGTTTTGAGTAGAATAACCGGTCCAGAAAGACATCATTGGAGACCTCTTCAATTTCGGCCAACCAGGTTTGAAAGTTTGAACCATTTTCTTTGAGTAATCCAGTCGTACCAAATCGTTGTAGAACACTCTTTATGATTTGATGTTCCATTGTTCGATCAAATTTAGGTCTACTAGGCTCAGGTCACTCATAGATTTTGGATGTTTCAATAGGTATAGGGTTACTGTCTGATGGTGAAGGTTCCACTTGATGAGGAGCTTTTCTAGCGGTACGGGAAGGTGATTGTTGAATGGGGGCCATATTTAAAAGTATAAGTGATACAGAGAAAAATAAAAGATAGGTTCAAAGAAATTAAAAAAAATTATGTGTACTAGAAAGATATAGTTTCAAACTGCCAATTGAAAACTTTTACAGAGAAATCAGATAACAGATCAAAGAGACGGGAAACAGAGAACAAAGAACAATGTTATTTATATTATATTGATTGTATTTTATATTCTAATTTGTTGAAAAAAGACAAATGATTAATTTGATGATCACTATTACCAACGTCTGTGCTCTAGCTGAAAAACTGGATATATGAGAATTTTTACGGCTAAAACACTTCCTTTTTCCTACATGATAGCGGAGTTACTATGATATTATTATGATACTGCTGTTTTTGGTTACACAAACCTTCTTAAACTTCCTATTTCATTTCAATTTTCACACAGAAAATTTCCTTTATACTCTTAAAATCACAAAAACTTTGACGATATTAACTATTAACTAATAAACTACTTTTTGACTTCTAATTATATTCGCGAGATGGCTCATAACCTAATAAGTATGGCGAGGGAAGAAAAGAGTATATTGCATAATAGAAAATAGACTAAACATAACAAAGTATATATACATGATGTGGAGTGCATGAGATAGTGGAACATGGAAGTAGACATGATCCGTCGAGGACCTGTCCATGGCATAGTGATGACATAGTCTGACGTATCTGTCAGTTATGTGTTCGACGTTGGTCGGGCACAACAATAACATCCTGGGACGCTCCGTCGAGTGGGGGGGTGTTATGTCTAGCGGACGTCAGGCCCCTAGACGTATGACACATTGACATATCTCGACGTCGGGTCTTTCTCTTTTTCTTTTTCTATTTCTATTTCATTCCATTCTCTCATGTACTCCGCACAACATGTATATAAACACATGTACTTAAACCATTCATAATAGTATGCTTATGCAATTAATTAGTCTAGTTCATCTCCGTATAGCTCTTTAATATGTATATATAATGGCATGTATTTATTATGTATTTTCTGGTTTTTACTTGGAGCAGTGACATTATAAGGTCATACTCTGTGTCTGCTGAGTGAGTTCTGCATGACATCCGTATGATAGCTGCATGTTATGTGCTGGACATGTCATGAATTTGTGACAGGTCACCCATCACCGGACATGCATACAGGACCTTGTAACATGTATCCCATGTGTGATCTGGATTTGCCCCCGGTGATTGCTCAAAGCCGAAAACATTCACACATTTTCATCACTCAAACCAACAAACTAAACTAAATGGATCTAGAAAAACTTCCTCAGTATCAAGACTTGAATCCAAAAGAACCCCCTGAATCTGTCTTAGTACATCATTCAAATACACCCAGATCCAAGAGTTCATCATCCTACGTAGGTTCAAGTTGCTTCTTCTTGAATATCCCAAACCAAAAAATTAAATCTTTCATTGCTTCTACAGTTTCGAAAAACTCTTCGGGACGTTGCAATAGGTTTTTTAATTGCCACTGCTTTTTGGACAATCCCCAAAGCTACTCGCGTTTCTTGGCCATCACCTCGTAGATGTGTTGATCGATTCTTCCATCATCGTCATCATCATGGTAAACATCATCATCATCACCATCATCATCATCATTGGTTTCCCAATGGAAACCAAGTTGGCTATCAAGGTCCTGTTGAAAGTAGGCATATCGCTCTTTTTGTTTCTCAACGATTTCAAACAACTAAACCTCACTTGGGTTCACTTTTCTAGCTGGTGTCGAACCTTTCGCAGCTGTAACGGCTCCTGTTCCCCCTAATCAACAAAGTTACTATCCTTTGGTTTCTCCTGCTCAAACCCTATCTAATGATGTAAGCCTACTATATTTGCAATTACCCTCTCAGTTAAACAACTCACCATTAACCTGACATCTACTCTATTCTGCTTATTTTTTCTGATTCGTCCAAGTTTGATCCAGTCAGGTAAGCTTAAATCTCCCGGTAATCCTCATCAAATGCGTTGTATTTATCAATTGATTTATCTTTTTGCTAGGTCGTGGGGGTATTTATCTCCTTTCCACACCCTTCCCTCAGATACTTTTGGGCTTGAGGGAAGCTCTGGCAAAGTTCCTGCACAATGTCAACTTGAGCAGGTTAGTTTAATGAGCAAGATTACAGCTTTCTCACAGCGAAATTCAAATTTTAACACAAAGACTAATCTCTTTTTTTATCTCCTACTCATAGGTTCACCTTCTTCACCGACATGGAGCCCGCTATCCAACCAGCTCACCAGAACCTGTTGGGTTTTCTAATCGATTAAAAGCTGTGGGCGTAAGTGACTCCTGTTTCAGATTGAGATACATTGAGTCTTGCTCTGCTAAGCTTTAATGATAACAACACAATTTGACTCTAATAGAAATACAAAGGTACTGGCGAGCTCGAATTTTGTGAGCTTACTATCAGTCTTGCTAATCCAATCTTACATACTGAGTGTCAGTCGGTTCTGGGTTGAAAATTCACCTTAATAGTAAATAAATGGCAATACCCGTTAGGCAAGGAGATTTTGACTCCGTTTGGTCGTAGCCAGCTCTTCAATCTTGGTGTTGGATTTCGGTCAGTGACTTGTATCAGACTGAGCCTCACTTTAGATTCTTCTTGTTTCTTTAACTGAAGCCTAGTTCACAATTAGCCAAAAGTATGGGCATCTATTGTATAAATTGGCACCCGAGCAGAAATTGGTATTCCGAACTACCAGTCAAAATAGAATGTTAGATAGTGCTATTAATTTTGCTGCTGGTAGGTTGTCGTTTCTTCCTTCAACTTTTCTCCAGTTATAATTGATTCATTATGTGTTTTTTTCAATCAGGTTTCTTTGGATTACCTTTCAAATCGTAAGTGGATCTGTTATCACAAAGTTATACCTTTCTGGCGCATGCTAATGATAACAAAATTGATTCCATTCAGCAAATATCATCGTAAGTCCGAACCATTATATTTGGACAATTGTTGTACTCGTTAAATTTTAGCTTGGTGTTTTGCGTCTGACTCTGCCTCTGGTTTTTTTTTTTTTTTGACGGATATAGAATCTATTATAATTGAAGAAAAAGGATTCAATAACACTCTGGCTCCTTACCAGACTTGTCGCAACAGTAAGCAGGCTGGTAAAACCTTTGCGAAAGACATCATGTCAAATTGGTAGATTTTGGGACTTCAGTCTTCTATCTTGTATTTTTCTACATGTTGACGTCAATAAATTCCTTTACAGGACTGCAATTTATCTCAAGGAAACGCTTCCACGCTTACAAGCTAACCTGACTGGCTATCGCCTGACTTATGATGACGTGAGTTTTTTTTTCTTACATTACCTTCGTTTGATTGATCTGGTCTTGTTGATTACTGGCTTGAATTTTATCCCATCAGGTATTATCAATGCAACAGGTCAATAACTTTGTTCAACGTTGCAGAACTTTGAGAGTCTATTATTCATGAGATGATGATTTGTATATATTAGCTTTGTGCTTACGAAACGGTTGGCCTAGGGTGGTCATCATTTTGTGGATTATTCACTCCAGAAGAGTTCAAAGGTTTTGCAGTAAGTTTTGAGTGTAGATTTTTGGATTTCAAGTATGTATCATCAATTTGCTGACATGATTGTATTAATCCTTAGTATCATTCAGATTGTCAGTATTCAGGATCAAATGATTTCAGTTTTTTTTCTTTTTTTCTCTAGAATGATGACATTAGGTTTTAATTTGATCCGATTTGAATTTTGTAGTAATGTTTTGGTATGCATATTCATTTGGTTCGCCATATGCAGCAGCTATTGGGAAAGGATGGGTTCAAGAATTAGTACGCAAGAACATGTCTCTTTAGTTTTTCGATATGTTTGCTGGCTATTTTTGATCATCTGTCAAATCCTTTTTGCCCAGCTTTCTCGCTTGACACGCAAGCCAATTGTCACATATGATAGCTCCACTAATTCGACTTTAGATTCTAATCCGATTACTTTCCCATTAAATCAACCTGTCTACGTTGATGCGACCCATGATACGTAAGCCGTTTCTATTTTTCCAACAAACCAGGTATATCCTCCTATTGACTTCAACAAAATCTATATCTTTCCACTTGCACTTTCCTTGAATTTTTTTAGTGTAATTTCTTGTGTTATTGTAGCTCTGAACTTGACCTCATTAGCCTCAGAAGGACCATTGCCAACGCAGTATATTCCGAAGAAACAGTCGTTTGTTTCATCACAAATCTCACCCTTTGCCGGAAACCTTCAAGTTCAAGTGGTTGAATGTGAAGGAGTAAAGAAAATAAGGTACGCTGAAATCGCAGGCAGAAATATATGTCATGATGGATTGTGGCTCAATTTTTCTTTTTTCTCATTTTTCTGTTGATCATCTTTTTAGGTTTTTGTTGAATGACGCCCCCGTACCTTTGACGGGACTTGGTGGTTGTCCTCCAGATTCGGAAGGATTTTGTCCTTTGAAAATTGCTATTGATGCTCTTCAAACTCGACTCAACGAGATCGATCATGAATATGAGTCAGTCTGCCATTTTTTTTAAGAAAAAAATAGTGACCTTGACTTCCAAGTGCAAACTGTTCATGCTAATATATATCCCTGAAATAATTATTCTCCTATTGCCAATGTGTTAGCTGTAACGCGGATCATGAATATACTCCTCCCATCGGTGGTGGTGGCATCATTGACGGGAGACCTCCTGTCAAATCGAGATAATTTTTCACTCGTCGTGTTTTTTTTACATGTCTTCAATACGTCGTCAAATCACTCACCATGTGTCAATATGCACCCATCTGATTTCTTTTTATTTACCAATTCATCTGTCTTTCGCTATATGCAATTTTTTAAGGTGCAAATGTTTGATCTTTCCTCGAGTTCAGTACACAAAGATATTGTTGAGTGTTTCTCAAGCTATGTAGATTTTCTGGCTCACAATCAAGCCTCAACGATTAAGAGAATGGCATCTGCAGCGATATAGTTATGTCGTTAAAAAAATTAGTCTTAATAATCGACCTTTCCCAACTTGAAACAGAAAATGTAATTTTATTATTAACCAAACTTTGATTGTTGCCTCATTCACATCATTTGTTTCATTAAAAGTTTACAATGGATCTACGAATTCATAGCACAAAGTAGCTTCTTAAGATGTGCATTTAAAACTCTGCAACAAGTACACCAAAAATAATCGGTATGAAAGCCCGAGTGAGAAATGTGTGCTTTTGTTTTGAGCCTTGCATCATTTAATCAATGTTCCTCAAAACGCATGTAAGGTAAAACAGGCGAGTAATACGAGTCTCTGACAACGATTCGTACGAACTCCAAGGATTGACCAAAAAGGTGAAATCCTGTCACGCAAGAAAATCATCGGAACATGTTAAGTCGTGAATCGGAAGGAAGGAAAACATGTTTATGTTTCCGGGAAAGCTGTCGGAATCGTCACAAGTATGTAAGCAATTATTATCACCCTCCATTTTTTTGCTTTTTTTCACAGAATTTTCGTTTTTTTTTTGTTTTGATGTTGATTTTCCATTACTTAAATTTACCATTGAATTGTCCACAGTCAAATTCAGGACTGGCATTGAATTACATAGCCAGTACATAGATCGTAATGCTAAGTATCTCAACCATGCCGAGACTTAAATTTACCATTGAATTGTCCAGTCAAATTCAGGACTGGCATTGAATTACATAGCCAGTACATAGATCGTAATGCTAAGTATCTCAACCATGCCGAAACTTTAGCAAGTTCTCTTGTGAGCTTGATTGAATTTGACGGTATGACAATAATTAGTGGATCTTTTTTTCTTTCTTTTATATCCACCTTGTATTGAGGTTAGTATTTCTTAAATCCACCGTCATATACAGTGATTTCACAATATCCTCTTCTTTACCAAGGTAAGCAGCTTCACGGAATGCCGGTGAACTATCTACCATATGGGAGTATGTAGAACTGGATGCAACGCTAACTTTGGGACTCAATATTTTTCCATCAAGCTTCGAAACCAACCAGAGTCAAGTTGCGTTGGTCATACTGACCCCTTCCTGGAAAATTTGATTGTGAGTGATAGACAAAGAAGCAAAGATAAAAAGGTCAGCCCCAAGACAGGAGAAAACTTCCGTTATCATAGGCGGTGACTTTTTGCTGTCAGAACACAGATCATCCTTTTCCTTTAAGGATAATGTCAGTTGGTTGTCCGCACCTTGCTGTATACGCACGTTCATCCCTTTGATTGGAAGAAATGTCAAGTATGAACAATTTTGAAAAACCATGTTCTTGTTCAAGCATGGATAAATATTGCGGATAGTTCAAGCTGGAATATTTTCTTCTTTCCAGTCCAGATTGGGCGAATGCTTCTGGATAAAGCAAGCTAATCATCAGCTTCACAACTAAGCTCAATATTAGCCAACATTGTCCCAATCCGAAGGGTATTAATCCTGTTCAGTTCTGAATGAGCTTGTGCGCCAGATCAGACTGATTTCTCAGCCAGTCTTATTGGTTTAACACCGGACTTGCTCCCTTTGTGAGGCTTTCGTTCTCACTCCCTGACCAGTCTTGGTCACTTCAATACATCACCTTCTCTCAATTGACCAGTCGTCACGTCCAATCCAAGCCGAAAGACGTTTAACTGTTTTATTCAACCTTTAAAAATATAATAATAAAACAGTATGCCATCTGAGCCACACATGAATTGACACACTACCTTCAAATAAAGCAATACCTATTCCTTATTGAATCCTGATTCCTAGTGATCCCCATTGTCTCTTTTGCTTCTCATCTTTCGATCCTATCACTGGGGTCTTTGTCACATAGCATCAACTAACTGCTTCTCTAACTTACACTCTTTAATCTTATTGTTATTTATTTATTTTTCCGCGAAGAAATACCCTAATACTCGGTCAAAATCTTAGCTTGACAAGCTTTTTCATAAATTGTATCAGCAACGAATTCTTTCACGAGTCAACCATTCCCCTATCTCCAGCTCCAAATCGCCTGAGTAACCGCGTGATCAAGCCTTTTCATTCGATCTAACACACTCGCAAAAAGTTGGAATGGCTTTCAACTCAAGGTAACTAAAATTAAGTGATGTTATTAAAATGAATTCACATCAAAATAGCTAATAGATTTTTTGCGGCCTTTCTAACAATCTAGCTGGGACGGCGGTAACTCTTCCTCCTCTACAAATGCTACAAGCGATTCTACAAGTGCACCTAGTGGGAATTGGTGGAATGTCACTGTCCCAACGGATTGGCCCTATAACATGACCTCGAGTAATAACACGGTTGATGACACGGCAGCCGCCAACTTTACGATTGATCCAACATCCTCATCCCTCGCTCCCTTCCCCTCTACTTTGCCATTGAATGCTACCGCAGACTCTTCCAATTTCACAACATCTGCCATGGATTCAAATACCAGTTTAGTGTCTTCTGATCCTTTGCCTTCTCTGGTGGATCTCGATACATCTTTCGTCTTATCTGATTCTTTGCCAAGTCCTTCAGCAACATCTCAGTCGATTAACTCAAATGTGATGGGTCATACGCGACTTGATGCTGCCATGTGGCAAGCGCCAGGAATACTTATTGGAGTCGGGTGCTCAGTTCTAGGTCTTGTCTGTGTGGTAAGTCGCGCTAATTCGAGCAATGTGTCAAGGTCATCATTGTGTTAACCGTGTCTTTTCTTCTTTACCAGCTTATTGGTATCTTCATTCATCTACGCAAAAAACGCAAGACCAACGAGGCTGTTCGCCGTGTGCGCGTTATGTCAGGATTCGATTTTAACGACGGAGCGGAGGATGATTATCAGCATAACCCATGGCACAAAGCCAATCTAGGTTTTGAGTCAAGCGAAAAATCTGGATTTGACATTGATGGACCAATCACTGAACTGCACTCTTATAGGCATTCAAACGCAACCATGTACTCAACTGGTGATGACGATGAGGGCGAGTCCGTAAGAAACTCTCAAGTAAACCATCGCATAGAAACTGGCTATGCACAGTAAACCTTCGATAATTACCCTACACAATCTCATCACCCATCACCCAAACTGCTATCACACTTTAATTTTCACTCAATTTATCTCATAGAGTGGAAGATTGGAGCTTCGATTCTCTCCCATGCTCTTCTGAAATGCTTCAGTTTTTTCCGCGGGCCATCTATGGACTTAACAAACTATTGAATTCTCCAACAAATCATCTCAAGCCTGTGTTCTTCAGATTTACCCTCAATGCCCCTCTCTAACTTGCATGTACTACGCAGATATATATATACTATTATTTTCTCAAACTTGTTTCAAATTGCAAAAGAATTCATATTTTGTTGTTGGTCGGTGATCCTCATTTGTTCATTCAGAAAACAACACAAATCAAAAACTCTTTTTCCTCTCATTAGTATAACAAAAACAAATGCTAAGCACTCCTGTCGTTTCATTAATTTCAACCCTCTTTTTTTGTTCTTTTTTTACAATCTTACTTTGTGAGTAAAGAAATTGACCAATAAATGCTTGTATTTTTCGTTTTTTCTTTTTTCTTTCCTCTGTTGCTGTGGGATGTAATAGTATTACTAATAAAACTTGCACTTGCAAAGTCATAGCTGGATCATCTGCGGAAGCATTAATCAATTTTGGGAAAACGTTGCTGTGGGATGTAATAGTATTACTAATAAAACTTGCACTTGCAAAGTCATAGCTGGATCATCTGCGGAAGCATGTACCCTTTTTTTGCCTTTTTTTGCATTTTTTTGCATTTTTTTTATGCTCATACTGAGATCAAAAGCGCATTAATTGTGAGTGTTATATTTTTCATCCTTTTTTCCCTGGGTTGTACAATCCTGGAAAGGTTCAGCCTAATTAAGCACCATTTGAGTAACTTCTGCTTTAAGAATCAATGGGTTTTTGAGTAACACCTAGAGCTGAATGAAGTGCAAAGAGCTGCAAATTATGCCACTTGAGTGTTTCAGACTAATAGCACCCCCTACTGTGTCATCATGTGTCAGCTTGCAACTATGTTAGAGCCAACTAACAAATAGCAGAAATACTTTTATAATATCTTTATAACTAAAAATTTTAATAAATAACAACAAAATAGTGAAAACCATGTTAAGGAGTAGGAAAAATTAGAATATTATGGCACCTCATGCAAAATAACCTAGGGCCACTCACTGGGTGTACCCCCAAATTCCTACCCCTTAACCCTTTTTGCCATAACTGGGCAGAACCTAGAATAACACCAGTTTGAACTGCGTGGCCATATGTAAATAACTATTTACATGTGTTATGGGTAATTACATAAGTCAAAAATTTATGCAAAATAGCGGATTTATGCTTAGTTTAGAAGTTGGGACCATACAGTTAATGAGAGACAAGGATACTGCTAAATACAAGCCATTTACATATGTCTTGTTACATTGCACAAAAATTACACAACCAAAGCTTACACATGGTTAAAGAACAACACTGGAAGCCCCCTGTATTTTAAATACACTAGAGGCTTGACCAAACATGAGTTAAGAAGGAAAGCACACGGTGCACAAAGCCACATTACAGCTATAGTATGAGTTTGTGGAGTATCTGTATCATTCAAAATGACTTCTGATCACCCCAAATAATTATCAGCACATTTTCACACGTTTAACTAACCATGAATACATTTACAAGGACAAAAGCATGATCAAACACGTAGTACAAAAGAAACAAGCTGTATTGCACTAGTAGCAATACAGGCTACATTCCAGCATTTATCCTGGCCAAACTAATAACGCCCCAAGGATACCAAATTAATCCCAAGGACCTTAGAGGTTAAAAAAATGGTGAAAATACCCAGTACTGGTCTAGACCTTCCAGTACTGAACAAAAAGTACAGGGACATAGGAAAAAGCACCCTCAAACGTGATAACCCCAATTCCTGCCAAGTTGTGGTTATCCTGTACGCCCCAGGGATTGGAAATATTATATAAGAAGGCCTCTTAACCTTCCTACCAATCCCCAGAATCATCTTTACCCAGCTATAGTTAGTTACTTACATATACAACGTAATATTCAGTCACTTCTGAGCCTTTAAAGACCAATTCCACCGCAACTGCACCCACTGGATCCCCTTTCAGAACTCCAGTCTGCCTTCCCCATTCAACCAAGCCTCCTGGAACCTCTTCCCTGTTGTGATCTGGACCCAGGTAATTCTTTTGACCCCTCTCAAAATCTCAAGACTAAACCACTTTGTGGTTTATTGGGTATAAATACCCCTGATACACATCAGGCCCCAAATACAAGCACTGCCAGTATGATTGTATCACATTTATTGATCATATCATACTAAAACTGATTTCTTTATTCATTTTATTTTATTTTTATTCAATTAGATTTATTTAACTCAATTCATTTAATTCAAGTTAATCTACCTGGGTGTAAATACTTCAAATAAAGATCAGTCTCTCCTATTTTTATTCCAAGATTAATGAATTAATAAAAAT